>CADDIJ020000400.1:27951-249400 GCA_902809745.2 Tetradesmus lagerheimii | reverse complement strand
GCTGGCAGCTCTGTACTCTGCGATAGGCACAACACAGAGTGTTCCAGCTGGCTTTTTAGATGGTGTTATTCTGCCTGTTTTGAAGCCGGGCGGCGCGGCAGCCGACCCGGCTGCTTTCCGGCCCATTCAATTACTAAACTACGATTATAGATTGCTGGCAAAGATTCTGGCCAACCGCTTGCTTGCAGTTGCTGGGGATGTGATACACCCAGCACAGTCAGCGTTATTGCAACACAGGCGGATAGCGGACAGCATCAGATTGTTACAGCTGTTGCCTGCTCTGTTGCACGAGGAGCGGCGCATGGCAGTGGTTGTGTTCACAGACTTTGCCAAGGCGTACGATACAATTGATAGGTCATTGCTATATGACGTGGCAGCAGCACTAGGCATTGGGGATGGATTTGTGGGTTGGATGCGAGTGCTACTGTCTGGTACACATACATGTGCTACAGTGAATGGCTTCAGTAGCCCCTTTTACCGTTGTGATGCTGGGGTGCGCCAGGGGTGTCCCTTGGCGCCTTTGCTGTACTTGTTTGTTGGTCAAGCATTGCTTTGTTACTTGAAGCAGCGTGGCATAGGCATCGTGGCAGCTAGTCAGCAGCTTACAGCGGCACAGTATGCTGATGATGCTGAGGTGATTTTGTTATCGCTTGCTGATGTTCCAACGTTTATGACATGCATGTCAGAATTTGCCAAAGCTTCTGGCCAGTGCTTGAACCCCACCAAATCATTCTTGTTGCATGTAGGGCAGCAGCCTAACCAGGCTGCAGCGCCAGATGGGGCAGCACATGAGTTGGGGGCTATGCAGGTTGTTGCAAAGGCAAAATCGTTGGGTGTGTTCTTTGATAGCATAGGCAACAGCAGCGTCGACTGGGATGGCAGGATGGAGGTGGAGCGGCATTGCATGCAGAATATCAGCCACATCTCTAAACTGTCAGCTTTTGGTAGGGCGTTCGCTGCCAATGCCTATGCGTTATCCACACTCTTGTATGCGGCCCAGTTTGCGGGCCAATTGCCTGATGCAGTTTCAGGCAAACTTGGTACATGGACAGCAGCGCTGGTTGATGCTGGTTTGGGCCCTGATGATGATTTGAGGCGCGCCCCTGGAGTTCCTGGGGAGTGCATGGCAGCGCATCCAACGCAGGGTGGTTTTTGGTTACTGCCAGTTCATCACCATCTGCTGTCGAGGTGGGCGTGTGAAGCACTGCCTTTCCTGCAAGGGGGTACTGCTCCTTGGGTGGCAGTGGCGCGGCAGCTGTGGCCCTGTTTGGCTGCTGCTACAGATCCGTGCACACGTGCCACCAGCAGCAGCCCTTGGGGGCTGCTGTTGTGTGGCAGACATCATATTTTCCCATCTGCTCCTGCGGATGTGTGCCTCCCCTCTGCATTGCGTGCACTTGCGATGGGGCTGCGGGCGCTACCGCCGCTCCGACATGTAGGTGCAGAAGCTTTGGATGTGGCAGGGTTATGCTGGCACGCACCGTTGTGGGCGAATCCTATTTTTACAGTCTCACAGGATTGGGAGTGGTTTGCACAGCGAAGGCAAGTTGTGGTTGGTCTTGAAAGTGTGGCTGCGTTTGGCTTGCTACAGCTGCCAAAGCTGCAAACTGTTGGCCAAGCTGTGCTGCTCTCATCCGAACTGGACCGCGTGTGTGCTTTGCCTGGGTTACAGGCTCAACGTGCTGCGTATGAGCGTGACATTTGGGGCTCATGGCTATGCCACAAGGTACAGTATTCTGACAGGCAGCTGGCACGTCAGCACGTGCAAGCTTTGCTTGCGCTTGTTCCCATCCAGTGGGTTGGTGCCGCACGCACACACATGGCAGCAGCTTATGCTGTTGGTGAAACTACGGCTCAGCTCGCTGCATTGACACCTGATGAGTTGTTGTTAGCGCGTGAGGCGTTGTGTGCAGATCTGGGTTGGGAGCGTCCTGGAGGGGATACCAACAGCGTAATTCGTGTGGCAGATCTTACTGTTGCTGTTGCCACTAGGATGCAACGTCTCACTGCGTTAGATGCAATTGCTCCCCGTCATGCTGCATACTTGAACAGTGTTAAAACATTGGATGGATTGCCTGCGGGTACCCAGCTCCCTGATGTACAGCTGGTGTTGTCCCGCTGGTGGAAGATCAGAGTGGCTAACACTTACAAAGAGGCAGCATGGCGTCTGGCATTGAATGCATTCCCTACTGCGCAGCGTATGCACCTCACCACGGGGTGTGCAGCATGTTCAGTTGTGGGACCAGGCGTGGAGCATCACTTTTGGACCTGTCCGGTAGCTGTTGCTGTTCGACGTGAGGTGGAAAGTCAGCTGAGAGCATTTCATATGCTAGCAGCAGGGGCAACCTTGCCGTGCAGCGCTTTGTGGCTGGCTTGTGCCCCTCACATTGACATGCATCAGCTTGTCTGGGACATGGTGTGTATAGCTGCAATACACGCTTTTGATCTTGGCCGCAGAGCTGCTTGGGCGGTTTCGCACAGGCTGAGTGTGCCTGTACTAGTTGAACAAGTTGCTGTGCGCGCAGCAGTTGGTGCCTTTAGGGATGCGCTGGCAGATTTTGCTGCTACCGCTAGAGTACCTAGTCGGTGTAGGAGCCAGCTGCTCACACGTCAGCCATTTGTTGCTTGGCACACTGTCTTGCGAGGCAATGGCTTACGGGTGATTCGCAGATGATGCCATGTACAATTGTGTGTTATTGCTTGACCTGGTTTCCACATGTACACCTGCTTGCATGCTTGCTTTGCATGCTGTCAGCACGAGGCAGTTACGCTGCCAGGCTGTTGGGTGAGTATTGACATCAGTGCATACTTGCTTCATGCTGATGACATGCAGTGCTCTCAAAAGCCAGCACACTACTCACATTTACACATGTGCTGCCTTTGCGTCTGTATCAGCATTTTGCTGAGTCAGCGAAACATGTTCAGCCTGCCCTCTACACTGGAAGATGTATAGACTGCTGTCACCAACACTGATTAGAATACTGCATTCATGCCCGAAGATTCCCAGAGTGCAGCCAAATTGCGTGTCGTAAGGAAGACGGTTATGCTAGCATAACCAATGTCATACCTTACGCACAGAGGTTTTTCTGGGGTTGAAACCTCAGAGTGACAGCCCGAGCTGAGCTGCTTGCAGCTTCCTATTTTACCAGGTGTCTGTGGTGGCGTATGCCGCATGAACACACCGTGTAACCCCTCTATCTTATCTATCTGCTGCAGCAGGGCACTGGACTGAGGGTGGTCAGACGTTAGGTCCGGTCACTGGCTGCGGTCTTGCCTACACATTCCCTTTTTGCTGCTCACTGGTCCTGCCCCGTCCTACTTCCCTGCATACGCTGCTACGGTGCTTGCAGTACTTCACGTACACAGGTGCCTAGCTGTACACCCTTTATCTGTCGACTCCCTTTGCTTCCTTATTTTCCGTGAGACCTTTTGATCTAATGTGCACACGCTTTTGGTGTGCCAGCCATGGATGGGCGCATGCTCATGTCATTCACACCATCTGACTATCCACATGGTCATGTTGTGTGGCTAAGCGTAGGCGGGACGATGGGGCGATGCAAACAGTACCCGCTGCCTACTAGTCTACTGACATGGCACTGTGGGAGATCATGTTGGTTTGAGAGTGATCATGTCTTTGACCGCAGTGCCTATTGGTCTCACGTTTCTTAGCTTCGTGGTGAACAGTAGCGACGTAGTCGCGTTTTTTCACCTTGTAACATATTTCTTCTTCTGAACGGCTGCTGCACGGCCGTTACACATGCTCACGCACACACATGAGGCCATTTCTCCAGGGGTTGGGCCTCTTCGAGGGCCGGCCCGTGCTGAGCTCTATGCTGAACCCTATTTTACCAGGTGTCTGTGGTGGCGTATGCCGCATGAACACACCATGTAACCCCTCTATCTATCTATCGCACACACATGTAACCCCTCTATCTATCTATCGCACACACATGGCAGCAGCTTATGCTGCTGGTGAAACTACGGCTCAGCTCGCTGCGTTGACACCTGATGAGTTGTTGTTAGCGCGTGAGGCGTTGTGTGCAGATCTGGGTTGGCAGCGTCCTGGAGGGGATATCAACAGCGTAATTCGTGTGGCAGATCTTACTGTTGCTGTTGCCACTAGGATGCAACGTCTCACTGCGTTAGATGCAATTGCTCCCCGTCATGCTGCATACTTGAACAGTGTTAAAACATTGGATGGATTGCCTGCGGGTACCCAGCTCCCTGATGTGCAGCTGGTGTTGTCCTGCTGGTGGAAGATCAGAGTGGCTAACACTTACAAAGAGGCAGCATGGCGTCTGGCATTGAATGCATTCCCTACTGCGCAGCGTATGCACCTCACCACGGGGTGTACAGCATGTTCAGTTGTGGGACTGTGGCGTGGAGCATCACTTTGACCTGTCCGGTATTGTTAATACTGTTCGGACGAGTGGAAAGTCAGCTTAGAGCACTTCATAAGCTGGCAGGGGCAACCCTTGCCGTGCAGCGCTTGTGGCTGGCTTGTGCCCCTCACATTGACACATGCATCAGCTTGTCTGGGACATGGTGCGTAATAGCTGCAATACACGCTTTTGATCTTGGCCGCAGGGCTGCTTGGGCGGTTTCGCACAGGCTGAGTGTGCCTGTACTAGTTGAACAAGTTGCTGTGCGCGCAGCAGTTGGTGTCTTTTGGGATGCGCTGGCAGATTTTGCTGCTACCGCTAGAGTACCTAGTCGGTGTAGGAGCCAGCTGCTCACACGTCAGCCATTTGTTGCTTGGCACACTGTCTTGCGAGGCAATGGCTTACGGGTGATTCGCAGATGATGCCATGTACAATTGTGTGTTATTGCTTGACCTGCTTTCCACATGTACACCTGCTTACGTGCTTGTTTTGCATGCTGTCAGCACAAGGCAGCTACGCTGCCAGGCTGTTGGGTGAGTATTGACATCAGTGCATACTTGCTTCATGCTGATGACATGCAGTGCTCTCAAAAGCCAGCACACTACTCACATTTACACATGTGCCGCCTTTGCGTCTGTATCAGCATTTTGCTGAGTCAGCGAAGCATGTTCAGCCTGCCCTCTACACTGGAAGATGTATAGACTGCTGTCACCAACACTGATTAGAATACTGCATTCATGCCCGAAGATTCCCAGAGTGCAGCCAAATTGCGTGTCGTAAGGAAGACGGTTATACTAGCATAACCAATGTCATACCTTACGCACAGAGGTTTTTCTGGGGTTGAAACCTCAGAGTGACAGCCCGAGCTGAGCTGCTTGCAGCTTCCTATTTTACCAGGTGTCTGTGGTGGCGTATGCAGCATGAACACACCGTGTAACCCCTCTATCTATCTGGCGCAACACACTGATCGTTTTCACGACTTATGCAAGAACCTGTAGGCAGGTGGCACGGCAGCACCAAAGCGGTCGGCAGGATGCGCGGTGCTACCGTATAGATGGACAGGAATTCCTGTCTTAAACGTTTTACTGGTGGCTCATCCTGCCAGGTGCCTGTCCTGCCAGGTGCTGGCAGGATGCCGCAGGAATGGGTCCCTGAATCCTGCACACCATCTTGCCAGTGACTGCCACACCTTACAGGATTTCCTGTATACTGCCGACTATATGTGTTGCTTGCAGGGACCATGACCTTGAGGGAATGAGTGACGGCTTCAATGCCCTCACTGCGTACGGACAGATAGAAGGCTATGAGGACGCAAGCATGGGCTGGGCCAGGTAGGCTGCAGGCCTGATCACTTGATGCGTGACGAGAAATGGATTGCATATACAGGCCCTAGGCCAGTATGCATGCAGGAAAGCTTGCAAGTAGCTGCATGGCTGTTGGTGGCGCAGCTTGGCTGGCTTTTTCTCGTGTCAAGACACTGCGTTGCATGCAGCCTGCAGCCTGCAGTGCTGGCCATACCAGTGGATAGGCTGCTGCCAGCACAGCACAAGGCACCAACTGGAGAAATCCCAGTTTATCGTGTTACGCAAGGGTTTCTTGCATAGCCAGGCCCTAGGCCAGGATGCAGGCAAGCTTGCAGTTGAGGTTGCTGCCGCCGCCAATCCTGTGTGTGTACGTCGTCTCTGCCCCCCTGCAGGTTTGCGCAGAGGGAGAGCCACTTCAACCTCAACAGCGGCCTGTTCTACCTGGCAGCAAACCCCAGGACAGTAGAACTGATGCAGGTGCGGCTCGCAGGCAGCACATGCAGCACATGCCTGCAGGGTGCAGCTGTGCGGGTGTCAGCTCTTTTGGCAGTCAGCTCTTTTGTCTTGTTGAGGTGGGCCTCACCACAGAAATGCACCGAATGCGTGATGGGCTGAGTGGTGGGAGGCTGCTTTTGCGTGTCGTGCCACGTGGTATGTGGCCGCTGCATCGCCTGTGGCGCCGCTGCACACAATGTGATCATTTTCCAGGCAAAAAGTGTACCTCATGCACCCCAGGTGGGGCTCGCGTGCAGGACAGGCAGCACATGCCTGCAGGGTGCAGCTGTGCGGGTGTCAGCTGTGTCGCCAGTCAGGCTGTTGCATTTGAGGTGTAGCTGTAGCAAACCCCAGGACCTTGGAATTGATGCAGGTGGGGCTCACCAGCAAAGCCTTGCAGATGCTTGGATGCAGATGCGCGGCTGTTAGCAGTGTCGCCAGTCAGGCTCTTGCAAATGAGGTGTACCTCACTACCGGGAGTGGCGAGATGCTGATCCACTGTTCTGTGGATGTGGCCGCTGCACACATTGTGATCATTTGGCAGGAAGAGGTGTACTTCCTGCAACCCCATCTTGGTCTGTGTGGCGCACGTCATGATACGCCGAGTGTGCTCACTTTTGGTTGCACTGACTGCTGGACTGTCCTGCAGCGGCTGGAGACGCGGCTGAGCCGTGAGACTGCGACCAGACAGCGTCTGCAGCTGCGTGTGCTGTGGAGCTTGGCCGCTGCATCGGTTGCTTGGCCTTTGCACACAATATGGTCAGTCTGGCATGCAGCGACATACGTCTGACCCCCCCGACCCCCCCCCCCGACCACCACCACCGCCATAAACATGCAGGAGCGCCCCCTTGTGTTGCATGTCACGTGATGTGCTCAAGTTGATCTGCCCTGCCTGCGCTGCCTGCGCTGCCTGTGCTGCCCTGCAGCGGCTGGAGACGCGGCTGAGCCGTGAGAAGTACTGGGACCAGACGCTGCTCACTGTTGGTTGCCGTGCCTCCCCTGTACGCCACTAGTAGCTGTAGCTAGCCGCACACGTACATTGCTGATCAGTTTGCACTGCCTGCTGCTGCCCTGCAGCGGCTGGAGACGCGGCTGAGTCGTGAAAAGTACTGGGACCAGACAGCGTACAACGAGGAGATTTTCTTCCTCAGCCACGACAATTACAAGAGCCCAGGGGTGAGGACCAGGGTGGATTGTTCAGCATAGTATAGGGTTTGTGGTCAATATATGTGCGTGTTGCCTTTGTACCACGAGCAAATCCTCGTCCTCAACAGGGTGCATGGTTGAGGGCTTGTGGATGGAAAGTGCTGTGTTGTTGTTGTACAACGAGTAATCCTTGTTGTCCTGAGCGAACACCTGCTAGGTGCTGGTGCAGCCCCTTTGTAGTGTGCTGACCAAGCTACACCGGCGGTGTAACACCGCCACGTGCTGTAAAGTCGACTTTAATGTGGGCTTGCTTTTTTAACTCAAGCATGGATATCACATACTTGCACCTGCAGGTGACTGTGCGCGTGATGAGCATCTACAAGTTCATGAACAGCAAGGTGCTCTTCAAGGACGTGCGGCACAGGCCTGCTGGCTCAACCGCCATGCCTGTCATGGTGCACATCAGTGAGTGTCACGCTCATCAGCAGGCACCAGGCTAGCTGTACAGGGTGACGTCAACTTTGGCGCACGTGACGTACCGGTAGAAACCACTTGAGGGTGGTTTGGGCAGCCTTTTCTGTTGTGTTTGGTGGCTCTTGCTAGAAACACGGTGAATGACGATGATGTGGCGTACATGCATCACAAAGCAAGGCATTGCATACGACAGCAAGACCCTCCTGCCAGCATCGGCAACGGCGGGCGACTCTCCGTGGCCACTCTTCTTCAGATGCACGTACGCCTAGGCGCTAGCCAAACTGCCTGCATGTGGCCAAACTGCGTGCATGTGACTTGTCGCTGAAAGTACCGTCACACGCCGTCACACTTCGCAGCATCCTGTTCACTTTTCAACTTGTCTGCTGCGTGCTGTGCTGTGCAGACTATCACCCAGACAAGCATGACCGCATGAAGGCAGTGTTCAAGTACTATTTGGACAAAGACCTGGACGCACTAAAACCCTTCCCCGGCGGTTCGGAGCCAGGCACATAAGCTTGCTTTTCTGTAGTCCATTGGCTGGACCTAGGGCTACCTTCTTGCTGTGCGGTGTGCAAGTGCTATATTTAAACCGTGATAGTCATTGACTGCGCGCATCTGCATGATGGATGTTTTTGCGACAGACTTAAGTTCACTGCATACCTTAGAACCCGACAGAACCCTAGGCTGAATCCTTCAGTAACACAGTGTGACAGCAGCATGGCAGTTTTAGCACATGTGATTGCTTACTTGGGTTGGAACTTCCTGATGCACTGAACTGCGAGCGCAACTGTGTTCATTTGCGCACTGCTGCTTCGACCGCGTATGTACCCATGCAGCGTACTGCATCTGTTCTGGGCCTGGTGCTGTGTGGTGCTGCATCCCTTGTGCAATACTGTCGCCATGACTAGTGCTGTTATATCTGGCGCTCATGTTCAGATAATATGGCAGTGTTGACCATCCCGTTGGTGTGTCAGCTGCTGCTCTGAACAGCACAGCACAAGTACTGCTGGCGTTCTGGATGACAAGTGTCACTTGTATGACGCAGATGTAGGGTTCAGACGTGTGAGCAAGTTCTGCATGCTGCGTTCTTGGCTGTGATAATCTGCATTGCAATGTTCGGCATTTGTTTGTGTCCTGGGCACAGCAGCAGCCTGCCAAAGATGCTGTACCAGAACTGGATCAGCCATGGCTTAGGTGGTTGGCACATGTTTCCATTACAGGTGTTCACTGATGATACTGCTGACACTGATGTTCTGCAGTGCGAGCAGGCTTGGATAGATCGTTTCCAGTGTATGGCACCCAATGGCTTCACCACTACTTCTGCACATAAAGATACTGCATTCAGGCACACACGGCAGCCCATGCCTCTATCGGTCTCGAGGGTGGTTGGTTCTCGAAACGTGCGTCGCAGGGTGGTCACCTGCTACAAAGCATGGATGCAGGATCGATTGGCTGATACTACCTACATTGATTTCTTTGCTGGCGACAAGCACAAAACACTAGTACGCATGAGCAGCTTCCTACGCATTGGAGTAGACAGCACGGGTCAGTCGGTGATCGATGATAGAGGCAAATGGGTATGCCCGATATCCTTTGTATCGACACTGAAGCGGTATGTTGACTATGTGTTGAGCACACGCTATGGCAACAAAGCGCCAGGCACTCGTGCAGAGAGGACCATTTGTGTTCTCGAATACTCTTCTTCGGTGTATGACAGCATCAATTTTGGTGCAGTATGGCGAGATCCGGATATTGTTGCAAAGTTACCTCAGGCGTTGCGTGATTATTTCCAGAAGAACGGTTGGCCTATTATGGGATACCAGTAATCACAGCCTTTGGGCCTTCAGTTCGTGAATGCACCCAAAGCAGCACGAACCCTAACTCAATCAGAGATCGACAGCATTAGCACCTCCACATGCCTGTGCCACAAGCCACTTGAAGGACAGTGGTACAGGGACAAAGGGCTAATAGCTGAAGGCACTAATGATCACATTGTCACATGTAGTTCTACTGTTCTGAAGGGAGCACCTGATGATTTGCATACGGTGTTCAGCATGGGTTTCAAATGCAGACCATGCAAGGACGAAGTGAAAATGGATCAGGCAGTTAGAGAGACAGTTGTTTACAACTTGCAGGAGGGTTTGGGCATCTTGGCACGTAAAACAAAGCATATTCACAAAGACAGCGAAGGGATGGACAGATGGATTGACGCAGTTCTTGATCATGTTGAACGCCAACTGGAAACTGAAAAGTTTGCAGATGGCAAAGTGTTCAACAGTGCAAACAAAGCACATCAGCCGGGCACTGTGTTCCCTTAATGGGATGATGCTTTCAAAGCACACATTCGGCAACTGCACAAACACTTCATAGTGACAGGCACGGACAAACTGCCCAACAACTATGCAGTGTGTTGTGCACAGTTCTACGTGAAGATTCTTACTCGTGATTTAGGCAGCGCTTTTTTCTCTCGCATCATGGGTCTGAATGCCAAGACAGCTGTGGAGGTGGTGGCAGCCACTTTGCTACAAGCGGCAATGCACTGGCTCGTCACGTGTTCAATGTGCGCGCCACAGCTACTATGTCAGTTCAAGAAATCTTGTTAGCCAAAATGCAGATCCTACCATATGCTAGAGCACTGGTGAAATTCCACAAACACCCACTGCAGATGCGCTTCCTGGCATGCAGCGGTGATAATGGGATTAAACCCGTGGCTTTGTGATTGACTAGTTTGTTTAGAGCCATACACGTAGATCTGACCAGGGAGTGGCACCACTTGTTATTTAAGTTGAAAGTGGAATGGGACACAGATAATCCATGGTATGTGCAGAGGTCCGCACAGATTGTTGAAATGATTAGCGATTTCAACAGCACTAGGGTATCTGAGGAGATCTTCATCAGGACTGGTGGTTGGCAAGGCTTTGATTTTGCACGTTTGTACATGAACATACCACAAGACGATTTGATTCGTGCGCTGCAGTGGATATTACAGCAACTGTTATGGCGCAAACATGGCACGGAACAACGCTTGCTGAAAGTTTATCGCGATAATTTTCAGGAAGCAGAATGGCAGCGCACCGAAGAGACAATCTGTGATGTGCATGATTCACTAGGTGACTATTATAATAGGCTTGATAGGGATGAACGATATGTCATGAAAACAGAGAGACTAGGTGTGGATAAGAATTTGAGTGAGTTTTACTTGTTTGATTACAGAGAAGCCTGCAATATGGGGCAGCTTTTGGTGTCGCATGCATATGTGACATTTGGTGGAGCAGTTTACCATCAAACCCAAGGGATTCCTATGGGCATCAACCCTGCGGTTTACATGGCAAACTACTACTTATACTACTATGAGTATACTTTTTTACGGCAATTGTGGGCAATATGCCAACAGTCTCCGCCTGTTGATGGCGGATGTTTTGTGGCAGATCTTTGAGGCAGACTACAACACAGCAGTCCCACCCTGGGTTACAGCACACCCAAAGAACGCGGCATACAATGGCAATCTGGCCATGTATGTGCTAGAATCTTTTCGATTCACACGCAGATTTGTGGATGATTTGACAGCAGCATGCAACCCATTCTTGAAATACTTGTTATATACAAACAATAGCATACCTGGAGGGCTGATCAAAGGCATCTACCCTCACGGGGCCCTGGTGTTGGAACCCACAAATGCTGACATGTGGTCATTCCCAACACTTGACATACGGATTCTCTCAAAAACCCGAAGGGTTCTTGAGGAGAGGGATGGTTTATACTAAAAATGCGTACAGCCGCATTCCATATTATATGATAAACGACGGGAAAAGTGTTATGACGGCATCCCCATTGCTCAGTACACTCATATATCCAGCAATGTGGGTGAGAACGTTGGTTCAAGCATTATTACGGGTCAGCTGCATCGTTTCCGGGAGTTGATTCAGGACAAAGATAACTTTGTGCATGAATGTGGTCTTTTGTTGGCAAATATGCAAACGCGCGGTCACCCGATCAAGAAGATGCTAGCGAAGGTCTTAAACTTCTTGAGACGGCATCCAGATATGTGTGGTTTTGGTGTTGTGAACCATTGACAGATTTACAACGCTATCGTATGGAAGTGTGAAGAACTGCTGCCAGAAGTCATAGTCAACCAACATACTACGGCTTTTGCTACATAGATTTATTACGTGATACGCGTACGCTTGTATGACCAGCACGGCAATACATAAGTATTTTCTCTTTCACTTTTTTCGCTTTTCCTTGTTGTAGCTTTTGTTGTCGTTTCTACTCACTGTTTGTTTTTTCACATTGGATCTGCATTCTGACTTGCAGATTTGGGAAAATCTGGCACTACATGAACAAACAGGCTCGACTCAATTGCAAATACATAAATCATAAAAACACTTGTTGTTAGCAGATACCAAAACCTCCAGGGGGGCTGTGCAACGCCATGGATGCTGAGTAGGGAGGATTCTGACATTGTAGAACTTGAATGACATGTTGCTGCCAACTAACCATCCATTGCTCTTTCGACAAGTAGCAATGGGGAGCGCTGAGCGCCCGTTGCCCACAAACAGGCAACAAAAATTAGATTTGATGAAACACAAGACAGACATGCAGAATTACAGGAACAGCAGCAGCAGCAGCAGCAGCAGATCAGTAACGGTCGGCAAACAGCAAGCATACATGCATCCCCCCACCAACAGTCAAAATACGAACTGTTCTGCTTCTCCTGCTATGTTGCGAGGAACAACTACAACAAGTTGAAGGCTCTACGAAGACAACTACCGGTGTCACTGACACCAGTTTGAACGAGCTTTGCGCGGGCTACCTGGAGGACTACAAGAGAGACGAAGACCGTCAGTGCTCGCTCCCCGCTATCATGGCCGCGAGCAGCACTGACACAGGTTTCCTTTGAGTGCAGGTAATACTAGAATCAACTAGCAAGGAGAAGCAGAAGACTGAGGTTCAAGCATATTCAGCCATGGTGGCGGGGGCCCCATCTAGACATGTGAGTACTGCATTATGCTGCATGATCTTTCAATCATGTTTCAATCTGGTGTCTGCAATCCTTTATACTGACCTAGCAGTTGGTCAGGCCCACTTGTATGAACATGGGAACGCTGAACTTGCTTCAATCTCTTTACGTCGGTATTCACCGAGATGTTAGCATCGCAGCACACGTGTGTGCGGCTTGCTCGCGCTTGCTCTTTCAACTAGGGCTCGCAAACCTGCAGCAAACTTGCCAGCACGTTCACCAACTTAGATCGTGTGAAGAGGAACGCCAGCAACATCACGCTTCATTCGAGCTAGCGAACGCTGTACAGGCGCTCCACCTGCTGCCTGCTTATCAGCAGCAGCAAGTGCACACCAGCAGTGCTGCTTGGGAGAGATGCAGCAACCCGCCCTTACGAGGGCCCGGCACGATACACTGGCAGAACCATAGCAACTGCAGTATCCTGCAACCGTTTAGCCAGTGCAGCAGCGTGTTCGATGGCCAGCATGGTCCTGCCAGCTGGCGAGGCTTTGCAAGCAGCAGCTGCTGCAGCAGCAGTGACAGCAGCCAACCCAGCAGCAACCAGGGTACACAGCAGGGTACCAGCACGCAGGATCCTGGCAGTAGCAGCAGCAGCAGCAGTAATGGCGGGAGGTATGTCCTTGGCGGAGGACTCCCACACAGTGATGAACTTCCGGATGACCTTCACATGCGCCTAAACCAGCTCAACGCAAGGCTTCACAGCAGCAGCAGCAGCCGCAGTGGAGGAGCAGACCATACAGCAGCAGCAGCAGCAGTAGCAAGTGATGGTTCGTACAGTGCTGACGAAGACCACCACCACCATGAGCATGCTCCCCATGAGGTGATATCACCGCTGCGCTTGAACACGGAGAGCGCTGCTGGCAGTGTGCGGCTGCGGTTCAGACGCAAGACGCCGATGTTCCAGGTATGAACAGCAGCAGCAGCAGCAGCAGGACATGCGAACAAGTGGTGAGGATGACGTGTGTTTAGGGTTTCAGCCAACAGCAGCAGAGCCTGCACGTGCAAGCATACAGATGTCAGAGTCCAGAGCAAGCAGTCCAAGGGGTTGTGAATAGTGTCAAGGCACATGCAATCCTCACTCCGCCAGCACTGCTGCCGCTGCTGCCGCTGCTGCTGCTGCTGCCGCCGCTGCTGCTGCTGCTGCTGCTGCCGCCGCTGCTGCTGCTGCTGCCAGGTGATTGAGTTTTACGCGTCTGGCGCTGCCATGGAGGAGTACAGGCCCCGCAGCCCTCAGGAGCTGGGGCTGCACCCGCGAGACGTGACACTGTTCGCACCCATCAGCAGGCTGGCAGCGCCACAGGTGGGTGCGAGTGAGTGAGTGATTGAGTGAGTGTGCCAGTGAGTGAGTGAGTGAGTGAGCGAGTGAGTGAGTGAGTGAATTTAAGAGCGCTCTGTAGCTCCTGGGTTAGTCATGGCTAAAGCAGGCGTGTGTGAACAAGTGCTCAGCTGAGCGACCCTTGGGTTCCACGCCCCCTACCTGTAGGTGGGTGTTGGCCTGGCAGACAGCAAGGGCAGCACCTGCCACAGCAGCATTGCATGTGGTAGCTTCTGAGAACTGACACAACAGCATGCTGCAGAGCTCATGCAAGTGTTCTGTTCCTGCTGCTGCTGCTGCTACTGCAGCGTGCCACGATTGCGGCGCATGACGGCAAGATCCTGGTCAACAAGTTATGTGCTTGTTCTACTCACTGTGCCGCTGCCGCTGTTGCTGCTGCTGATCTTGATTATGTGTGACGCAGCGGGCCACGATTGCCGTGCACGATGGCAAGATCCTGGTCAAGACTGAGATCGTGAAGGCCATCATCACCGCTGACAAGGCCATTCTCATCAAGGGCAGGTGAGGCTGTGCAGGATGTATGTGTCGTGACGCTTTAGGTCAAGCCAGGCCAATGTGTAGGGCAGATGGCACGCAGGTGCTCAGTGGTTGGGCTGACAAGGCGGGGCTTGTGTAGAGCAGGGAGTGATTGGTCTGGGCCGTGCCGTAACAATTGTCGAACAGCACAGCAGCGCCGCGTGTACACAAACACTGGTCAAGACTGAGATTGTGAAGGCCATCATCACAGCTGACAAGGCCATTCTCATCAGGGGCAGGTGTGGTGCAGCACAACAACGTACGATGTCTGCTGTTGCATATCATGTGAAATGTGGTCTTGGGGAAAGAAACAGCTGCGCACATGTCGTTCACAGCAACGGCAAAGAATCGCATGGTGGTGCAGCGCACGCCATTCTATGCACCACTCAATCCCCCCTTCTATACTTGTTGTTGACCTGCAGGTGGCAGAAGGACATTCAGAAGCTGAGCCAAGCCATCCTCCTGGCCAACGACCAGCGCCTGATGGTCCTGCGTATAAGGTCAATGCAGCACTAGAACCCGCCTGTTGTACACGTCTTGTTGACCTTGCAGGCGGCAGAAGGACATCCAGAAGCTGAGCCAAGCGATACTCCTGGCCAACGACCAGCGCCTGATGGCCCTACGCATGAGGTCAATGCAGCACTAGAACCCACCTGCTGAACGTGTTGACCATGCCTTGCAGGCGGCAGAAGGACATTCAAAAACTCAGCCAAGCCATCCTCCTGGCCAACGACCAGCGCTTGATGGCGCTACGCATCCGCGAACATCAGGAGCAGCAGCTGCAGTCATCACGGGGCCTCTTTTCGGCGTCAGCTGACAGCAGCAGCACTATGGGAAGCTGCGAGCGAGCTGCGTCAGCTGCTGATCTGCTGCGAGTGGCTGCTGCAGGGGCTGCCAGACGCGGCAGCGCACGTGTGACAATGCAGCAGCACGGGGCAGCGCCGAATGCACATGCGGCAGCCGGCAGCAGCAGCAGTGGGAGTGGTGGTAGTGGTGGCGGTGGCGATGAGTCAGCAGTGGGGTCTGCTGCTGGGAGTGATCTGAAGGATGTGCCATTTGAGATGCTGGTGCTGGAAGTGCTGCTGGATGCAACCCAAGGTGGGTGGTTGTTATTTTTGTCATTGATCTATACCCACACGCAAACGCCTGATTGTCATGTTTGTGCCTGTTGTGCCTATTGAGATGCTGGTGCTGGAAGTGCTGCTGGACGCCACCCAAGGTGGGCGGTTGTTGTGTTGCGTAGATCTATATCAAATGTGAACGCCTGATTGTCACTATGTGTTTTTTGGAATGCTGGTGCTGCAGGTGCTGCTGGACGCCACCCAAGGTTGGCGTTTGTTATGTTGCATGCATGTATCTATACCACACGTGAACACCTGATTGTCACTTGATGCTTTTTGAGATGCTGGTGCTGGAAGTGCTGCTGGACGTAACCCAAGGTGCGTGGTTGGGACTTGGTTTAGGTTCCATGTGTAGATTTGAAAACGCTTGCAGGTGCTGCAGAGTTTGTGTAACTCAGATGCGCAGCACCGCAATCTGCATGTTATTTGCTACTTGTTCTGAGCCAGTAGCATCCCAGGCGCATCTCAGCAACTGCTGTAACCAAATCATGCTGCTTCAGAGTACTGTACAGCAAGGTGCAGCCCTCAACCATATATTGGAGTTGATAGCATTTGTCCATATCATATTTTTAACCGTTGCTGCCGTTCCTTGTGCTGCTGCAGAGTACTTTTACACCAAGGTGCAGCACCTGAACTGGATGCTGGGGTCGGTAACGTCAAACCATATGTTACATCACAATGGTGACTGTCAATCTCTTATGCTGCTGCAGAGTACTGGCACACCAAGGTGCAGCACCTCAACTGGATGCTGGAGTCAATATTACTTTGTGTATAACATTTAGACCGATAGCTGCCTTTGATTATGTTGCTGCAGAGTACTTTTACACCAAGGTGCAGCACCTGAACTGGATGCTGGAGTCAGGAGCGTTGGTGACATATCATAATTGTTGCTGCCATTTGCCTGATTGGCCTGATTGCCATTCGTTATGCTGCTGCAGAGTACTTTTACACCAAGGTGCAGCACCTGAACTGGATGCTGGAGTCGATAGCGTTGGTGACCGCATGAGCCTTGTTTTTGCTCCTCAGTGGGCGGGCCAGTGGCCCTATCTTGAAATTGATGATGATTGATATGATTGTTTGCAGTGTGCTTGTGCTTGCTCTGCCTCTCTTTCCCCTCCAGGAGGGGCCCCCTGAGCTCAGGGGGTTTGTTTTGAGATGTTTTGGACCCCATGAGCCAACGCATGGCTCCTTACGGGGTGGGCCAGAGGCCCTACTTTGGTAATTCGGTATTTCGGTAAATTGTGTCACAACAGTAGCTGCCAATCATTATGCTGCTGCAGAGTACTTCTACACCAAGGTGCAGCACCTGAACTGGATGCTGGAGTCGATAGCGTCAGACCTGCGCCAGCCGGTGCAGCCAGGAGGGGCCATTGACAGGGCACACCAGCTCATCCCTATTCAGAAGTTCCTCACACGTGTCAAGAATGACGTCAAGGAGACCTGTGAGGCGATCCAAGCGGTGCGTAATCGGGCCGGGCGGTTATGCTTCTTGCAGAGTGAGTAATCAGCTGGTGTTTGTGGGGTTCTGTGGAAGCCATGAGCCAGGGTGCAACAGATACATTTGTATGACCTTGCCTTATTGTGAGGTCGATCAATGCATTGTGTTCAGCTACCAAAGAACGCACGAGCACAATATGACATGTCGCTTTCAAGTTGTAACGTAACATTATAACGTGTTACAATGTGTCCCTGCAGGCCCTTGAGGATGACGAGACGTTGCAGGAGCTGTGCCTGTCGTGGCACCTGCAGCAGAAGCAGCACACGCGCTGGATGCCTGTCGAGCTGCAGCGGCACAGGTACGATCTATCCGGTCTATCCCTTGTTGCGTTCAGATGGTTGTGTGCTGTGAATATGCCGTTGCTAGTTGTACTCTGCTGAAGCAGCACACGCGCTGGATGCCTGTTGAGCTGCAGTGGCACCGGTACCTAGTCCCTCCCTTGTTGCGTTCAGAATGTTGTGTGCTGTGCATATGCAGCTGCTAGTGGCACTCTGCTGAAGCAGCACACGCGCTGGATGGCTGTTGAGCCAGCGGCACAGGTACCCAGTCCATCCCTTGTTGCTGCAATCAGCATGTTGTGTGCTGTGCATATGCAGCTGCTGGTTGTGCTCTGCTGAAGCAGCACACGCGCTGGATGCTGGTTGAGCTGCATCGGCACAGGTACGGTCTATTCCTTGTTGGGTTCACGTGGTTGTGTTTTGTGCATATGCAGTTGCTAGTTGCTAGTTGCAATCTGCTGAAGCAGCACACGCGCTGGATGCTGTCAAGCTGCAGCAGCACAGGTACCTGCTGAACTGCTTCGTTCAATGCCGTTGCTGCTGGCTCATCCTCACTGCTGAAATGCGCGCAGGGCTGGTGCTGGTGGTGGTGACCCTGAGCTCCTCAACGGGCTGGGCAGCAGCAGCAGCAGCGGCAGTGGGAGCGGCACTGCCAGCAGCCTGCTGGCCGCTGGAGCTGATGCAAACCAGGTGACAATTAAAAACAAGCTGTTTGTATAGAGGTATATGTATGCGTGTGCCATGGCACTTTGTTGGGGGCATTGTTGGCGTGCATGTCTGCAATACAGAGTCTGCCAGTCTTTAAGTACGCGAAGCAAAGCGGATCTCCTCAACGGGCTTGGCAGCAGCAGCAGCGGGAGTGGCAATGGTACCGCCAGCAGCCTGCTGGCAGCTGGAGCTGATGCAAGCCAGGTGACTGACACGTTGTGTAAGATGTGTGCAATGGCGCTGGAATGGGGCGTGCGTGTCTGCTGTTAAAGAGAAGTCTGTTGGTCATCAAATATGGTCTTGATCCTGTGTGCGGCAGGGCGTTGGCTGCTGGAGCTGATGCCACTCAGGTGACAATTACGCTGCGTGTCATCATCATCATCGTATCATTCATTCAAGCCATAACATCAGCGCCATCGGCCCCACGCCCCAATTGGAGCCGAATAAGTTACGCTGCTTGTGTAGACATATATATATATATACTTGTGTACAATGCAGCTTGTATGGGGGATTAGGTTGTTGAACCTGCATGCCTGCAAGAGGAGTCTGCCGGGTTGAAGTATAGTCTGGGTACGTTCTGTATGCGGCAGGCTGGTCCTGCGCATCAGGTGCTTACGCTGACCATGGCTTTGACTCCGTCACCCCTGCTGCTGCTGCTGCTGCTGTGCCTGCATCACCACAGGCTGGTCCCGCTGTTCATGTGCGCATGCTGACGGAGATGCTTGAGAGCTACGAGCGTGAGATTCAGTCCCTGGAGGGCAGCATCAACGAGGCAGAGGAGGACCTGGAGAACACACGGTGAGGGCTGTTGCCCATATATTAGTGAATTAAACTGAGGGAAGTCGTGCACGAAATGTTCAAGCTGCTTTGGGGGTTCAGAGGGTAGAAGATTTTTTTATATTGGGGGTTTGGGGTCCAGAAATAGGGTTGGCGCATCAACGAGGCAGAAGAGGACCTGAAGAACACACGGTGAGGGCTTTGCGGGGTCACAGGATGGGAAAAGGTTACAAGAGTCAGGGTCTGGGGTCAAGAGACAGGGTTTGGAGCACCAATGAGACAGAGGAAGCTTCCCAGAACACACGGTGAGAGGTTTCACAGGTTCGTGGGTGCCGCAGGGCACATGGCTATGTGGTTGCCATTGCTGCACGGCTTTGATAGGGAGATCCAGTCACTGGAGGGCAGCATCAACGAGGCAGAAGAAGATTTGGAGAACACACGGTGAGGGTTCAGGGATGTTTGGCCAAATCTGTGCCACAGGGGGGTGCCACATGCCACACGGCTGGGGGGTTGTCTTTGCTGCAGAGCTACGAGCGTGAGATCCAGTCGCTGGAGGGCAGCATCAACGAAGCAGAAGAAGACCTGGAGAACACACAGTGAGGGCTTTAAGAGGATCGGCCAAACCTTGTGCCAAAGGGGGCTGCCACATGGCACACGGCTATGGGGATGTTGCTGCATGGCTGTGAGAGGAAGGTGCAGTCTCTGGAGGGCAGCATCAATGAAGCAGAGGAGGACCTGGAGAACACACGGTGAGGGTCCAGTGTACACCATAATATAATAGTACTTGGTCATTCTGATCATAAACTTGTCACGGTTGAAGGGATACATGAGTTGGATCTCTGGGGTCCAGGGACAGGGTCAGGGGCATGCTGTTGCTGGAGTGCCCTGCACTGAGCTGCCCACAGCATTGCATGCCTTCCCAACTGCCTGTCTTGTTCGTAGCTGTTTTCTAGGCCCATCTGGCACATGCATCATTAAAGCAGCCGCAACCGAACACTAATACACCCAGTTCATTTTGTACACCACCTTTTGCCTGCCTTGGCCTGCATGTTATGTATTGAACTGCAGCTCCATCTGGCACATGCAGCTGGACAGCAGTCGCAACCACATCATCATGGTCAACCTGTGGCTCTCCATGCTCAACATCAGCGTCATGGCGACAACCATCCTGCCAGCCTTCTTCGGCATGAATCTGGGCAGCGGGCTAGAAGAGAGCGACCCGACTGTCTTCTATGCGGTAGGTGTGGTGATGCTCCTCGTAAGTCCGCCATGCTGATTGCTTCTTTGATTGCTGCTGCGGCATGAGATTACCTGGGAACGGGTTTGATATGGGGAGTGTTGTGGTACAAGAAGTTTGATTGGAAGAAATTTGCAAATTGCTCGTTGGCATGAACCTGGGCAGTGGGATAGAAGAGAGCGACCCCACCGTGTTCTATGCGGTAGGTCTGCTTATGCTGTTCGGCTGTAGCTGTTTCTTTCCGGCTGTGCTGCTGCTGCTACTTGCCTGATGCCGGGGCATGAATGACTTGCTCTCTGGCATGACCCTGGCTAGTGGACTAGAAGAGCGCGACCCAACAGTCTTTTATGCGGTGAGGTTTTGCTGCTGCTTACTTAGCCTTGTTGAATATCCATATATTGCTTTGCTCCTGACCAAGGGTTCAGTCTGGGTGGTGATGTGATTAAGCGAGGAAACTGCAAGTTGATCTTTGGCATGAACCTGGGCTGTGGGTTGGAGGAGAGCGACCCCACCATGTTCTATGCGGTAAGCGCTGCTGCTCTTCAACTTGGCTGAGTCAGCCATGGTGCTCATCCTGCTGCTGCTGTGGCAGGAGCCTGCTGTCGGCAAAGGGTTTGAGCTTTTGCACCTGCATGTGTTAGTTACTCCACCACCTGACACCTGTGTGCAAAAACATGCTGCTGTGTTGGCTGCAGGTGTGCGGTGTGAGTGTGGTGCTGGCTGGTGTGTCCTACCCGCTGTCACCTGACAGCTGTTTTGCGTCTTCTGCTGTGTTGGCTGCAGGTGTGTAGTGTGAGTGTGGTGCTGGCTGGGCTCTCCCACCAGCAACAGATTGGAGGCAAGAAAGCATCAGTACAGTCACACACGCATGGTTTTTCCAAGAGTGTTGCATACCGCACCAACCGACACTTACGTGAACGTATATGCTGCTGTGTTTGCTGCAGGTGTGTGGTGTGAGTGTGGTGCTGGCTGGGCTGTCCTACCCGCTGTCCCGCTTCTGGTACACCCGCAACTGGCGGCGCCTGAGCGAGAACGAACTCTTCGAACAGAAGATGCTCAGGTGGGGCTGTGCAGCGAAGGTTCTGCACACCTGCTGTCAATTTAGCTGTATACATTTGTCTGTGTTGCTGCCTGTTGTGCAAGCATCTCGCCGGCCTGATTTTATACTAGTCATTATATGTGTATGTCATGTGTGCTGCCTGTCATGTGGCAAGGTCATACTCATAATCACAGGGCATACCTAGACAATTATGCATGCTTTTTTGTATGCCAGCAGGCAGCGCAGCGCTGCGACATCTTCACCGCAGATCCCCTGACAGCTTGCTGTCACACATTCTACACTCTTCTGCAGGACATTGCTGGCGCTTCAAACTCTTGGATCTGCTCTCCAGTCTGCTTGCAGTAGCCACATGCTGACATGGCAGCAGCGCCGCAACATTTCTCAAAGTCTATGCTCCGTCTCTCCACAACACATTCTGCAATGCATGTCACATTGCAGGGTGCTGCTGGTGCAGAACATTGAGGACAGAGACGAGATCGCGCGGGCGCTGCATTAGGCTGCAGGATGCTGCTGCCCCCTTGAGACCTAGATGATCTGTGATCGCAGTGCCTTCGCTGACATGACAGCAGCGCTGCAACCTGTTTCAAACCAAAAAGCCCACGCTGCACCTATGTTACATGTTGCAAATTCATGTTGCAGGGTGCTGCTGGTGCAGAACATCGAGGACATCGACAAGATCGCGCAAGCGCTGCAGCAGCGCAATACCCTGCCTCCAAACGTCCATGCTCTGTCTTATTTTCTTGCATGCTGCATGCTGCAGGGTCCTGCTGGTGCAGAACATCGAGGACATAGACGAGATCGCGCGAGCGCTGCAGCAGCGACGCAACGAGCGCATCGACCGCAAGTCCTTCCGGCAGCTGGTGGTGCAGACGCTGGGCAACAGGGCCATGCCCCCGAGCCAAGTGGACTTCCTGTACCAGTGCTTTGACAGGTGCGAGCATGGGTTCACATGCTGTAATACGCGTTTGCATGACGGCGTAGGTGGCAAGGTGTGGATTTGTGGCCTTGCAATTGTGACTTACTCGGCATTGTTTGGTTCGGTGGTTTTGAAGTCAGCTGGGCAACAGGGCCATGCCCCCGAGCCAAGTAGACTTTCTGTACCAGTGCTTTGACAGGTGCGGCCTGCCGGCCTTATATCTCCACCTTGCTGTACATTGCCGCCCATTCTGTTATGCACATGTGTGTGTAACGGCATGTGACCTTGGTGTTGTTTGGATTGGTGGTATTGATTTCAGCAGGGCAACAGGGCCATGCCCCCGAGCCAAGTGGACTTCCTGTACCAGTGCTTTGACAGGTGCGGCCCTCCAGCCTCATTTCCACATTTTGCCATCTAAGCTGTTGCGCATATGCGTGTAATGGCATGTGACCTTGGTGTTGTTTGGTCTGGCCACCAGAGCCACGGTGTCTTTGAGGTCAGCAGGGCAACAGGGGCATGCCTCCAAGCCAAGTGGACTTCCTGTACCAGTGCTATGACAGGTGCGGCGGGGTGGGGGGTCACATGGGGTCAATTGGGGTCATGTGCTGTGACACGCATCTGCATGATAGCGGGGCTGTACCAAGCGTCGGGATCATGTTCTGGCGCTGGTGTGTTGTTTTGGCCAGCCTGAGTTGCAGACACTTGGGCAAGGGGGCCACACCACCTAGCCAGGTTGACTGTCTCTTTCCCCAGATTTCGTCCAGTTGCTTCGTGACAATCACAACAGTCACTTGTGCTTGTGTAAGCAATCCGCTGGCAGGAGCACTGACAATTCCAGCTTGCTGTCAACGGCAGAGCGCACATGCGCGTACAAAACATGCTGCTTCCATGTGTTTGCCGCATATATACTTGTGACAAGAAGCGACCGCATTCCCCGCAGGATAATAGGTGAAAATCATGCATGTGATAATACGTGCCACACTGTGCTGAGCACGGCCACCAACATGCCGTGCTGGTGGCCGTGATCAGCACAGTTTGGCGCATATAATCACATGCATGACTTTCACCTATTACCCTGCAGGAATCGCCGCCGCTTCCTATCAGAGGCAGAACACAGCGCAGCCTCCTTTCTTTGCCTTGAAACATGCCACCCTGCATTGTTACATACCAAATGTAACATGTGCCGTTTGTGCTTGGATCTAACAATGCGTGTGCAGGGATCGAGACGGGTTCCTGTCAGAAGCGGAGCGCATTCAGCCGCTCAACACCTTCTACCACCGCGACGTCAGCGGCAGCAGCAGCAGCACCTCGGACGGCAGCTACTCGCAGGACTTCAGCCAGCAGCAGGGCCTTGCAGGAAACCTCTCGGCAGGCCTTGCAGGAAACTTCCCTGGAGGTCTTGCAGGCAGCATGCTGCCGTCGCAGGTGGGCTCCTTAAACGGACAAGGGCCTGGTGTGTCCCAGGGGCTGGGTAATGAGAGGGACAGCAGTGAATCTGGGGCCCCTGAGCAACTACAGGAGGTGTTTTCGAAGCATGCGGTGCGTCGATCGCCGCGGGAGCTGCAGCAGGTGCTGAAAAAGAAGCCGCTGGAGAAACAGAATGAGACAAACTGGGAGGATGACGAGCGCTATGGCTGGGACTGAGAGAGCTGGCCAGCTGGTGTGCTTCTCAATCGTGATATACAGGGATCGACGTGTGTGTGTGTGTGTGCTAGCTGCTTGTACAGCGCAGCCAAGTTCCGAGGTTTGACCGCGCACATTTCACGTCTTCATAGGACGGTCCTGCAGAGAGGTTGCTTTGCAGCAGCTGCTGTAACAGGGCCCGTCTTCAGCAGCGGCTTGTCTTCATGCTGAGCAGACCCTGTCCGGCAGACTCGGGAGTCAAATCGGTCGGTACATCGATGTGTTGGCTGTGTGTACAATGAGCCGCCTTACACTATGCAACAGCTACAGCCAGATCAGGCATGGCGGCACAGTGGCTGCACGTGTATCATCATCATGTTACGCATTAAGCCATAGCATCAACACAGTGGCTGCACGTGCAGAGCCTGCTTGGACCAGCCTGCTCCTTTCTGATCAGACACAGCTCAGACAGAAGGATACAACAAACACTTGCCTATTGCGGCATCAACAGCCAGCCTGGCTGGCAGGCTAGCTGCAGCAGTGCGACGTGCACTGTAGCTTCAACTGCGCCTGACAGACATTGCAGGAGCTGCATCAACGCCTGCCAGCCTTCCAGGCCAATACAAATACAGCAGTACATACTAGATCAAATTTGATATTTTTTTGAAGTAAATTGGTTACATGGGCCGGACCAAGCAACAACGAATTTACTCTGAAAAAGATCCTGAGAGAGGATGGGGCAACCTGTTCTGACACCCACCCCACAGCTCTCTTTGCTTAAGAGATGCTGTCACAGGGCCGTATAGATAGCTCCGCGAGGAACAGCCATAAAGGCATCCAGGACCTGACCGTGTGCCCACCCTACCAACGACAGGGCATCATTACCTGCAGGTAGAGCCAGTGCATTAGCAGGGTAACCTGCTGTACCAGTAGGGGCGATTACCCTGCTGCTGTACTGAGGTAATCGCCAAAACCATCCGGTTATAGTGACGCTTTAGGGTAATCTGAGGGTAAGCGAGTGCCCAGGTTACCCGATAGTACCTTGCGTGTTGGGTTATCCGCTGTTATCGTCTTACACGATTACCGCCTGGGAGGGGATTCTCTTGGAGAACAGCCGGGTACATGGCATACGCGATTACCGTCTGGTATCGCCATGGCATACACAGTTACCGTCTGGTATCGCTATCACGCATGTGTCGCTGCTGCCGGGGCATTTGCCTGTATCCAGGGTACATTGGCTCAAGTGTTGCTGATTTATTTATTACTCTTCACCCCAGTATACACAAGCTTGCTTCACATTGAGCCAGGGCATGTATGCCGTCCACAGCTGCTGCTGCTGCTGAACACAGCTACGCAGCACTGCCAACACAGCATTGTGCTTATCTGGGATGTACTACATATAAGTATAATGAATGCAGAACACAACAACTTCTCACGAGCCTGCCATTCACAAGTCTGGGCCCCATCACCACCATATGCATGCGCGCGCATGCATGCTGCCATGCCGGCAGAGCGCTCTGCGGCTAGTCCGCAACTCCCTGAACTCAACAACGCAACACATCATGCACATGCATCATCAAGTTGCTAGCCACTATCCTACGCCCAGCACATCAGCTGCCCATAGCCTTCTTCACTCGGCCCTGGGGCACTGGCACCACCATACCCTCCCGCTCCACCACCTTCTTCTTTGTCTTGAAGTTGCAGTTCGCTTGGCCATATGAAATGGCTGCAGCCTTGTCACTGCGCCAGAAGACCGTGCGCGAGGCTTCCAGCACATCAGCTGCTGACGTGCCCACGGTCACGTTGCCCACGCCCACGTACCCATGTCCAAGCTGTCGTAGTGAGCGAGACAGACGGCAGGTGCAGCAGCATGCAGTATGCGTGGGTTAGTTCCAGCACAACAGCAGCTGAGGGGGCTGCATGCTGCTGCTACTGCAGTAGCTGCTGCTGTTAACAGCGTTTTGTGTTGCTACTGCCGCTGCAGCGGCACACAGCTGTGTTGTCGGCAGGGAGCGTGAGGTGATGCTGCTGTTATTATTGCACAAGTGTGCTGAACTGTGCGGCAACTGCTAGCAGCAGGGAGTAGCGCTACTCGTGCTGCTGCTTCTGGTGCTGCAGCCAGCTGGCGTGTACAGGCCTGACGGGTGTGCTGTGCTAGGTAGGGGCTTGCAAGGGGCTTGCACACCAATTGGTGTGTGCTTGGCTACAGGAGCACAACGCTGCTAGCAGCTGAAGGGGCTGCATGCTGCTGCTACTGCTGCTGTTAGTAGTGTGTGGCGGTATCACTTTTTGTATAGTATGCATACTACACCATATGGGTGGCGGCCACGGACGTTAACGTAATGTAACATAATGTTAACGTAACAGTAACGTTACTGTTGACCTTGATCAAGTCATGACTTGACAACATTCGTCTGACTGGCCAATCAGCACCTTTTGGGTAACAAGTAATGCTCAATGGCCAGCTTGTACGGTACAAGCGCACATGTAGCGACCGTGCGATGGAGTCGACAGAAGCAGACGATTAGCCTAAGCTGGCAGCCCGACCTGGTCATGCATGACCACAATATGGTGGGTGGCTGTACTTGCAGGTACCAATGAGGTAACCCATCTTTACTGATAGCTGGGGTGTAATCGTGTGATTACCAGTGCACTACACTGGTGTAACCGGTGGTAGACCGTATAACACAGATTACCTTCACTAGCATGGGTAAAATGCCAATTACACCGCGGTAACCGCACCTATATGCCAGATACCTGCCAGGTAATGGTGCCCTCTCGTTGGTAGGGCCAATATCCACTACAAAAACAGCCGTACATGGATCAGCTGCAGTGCGTAACAGGCCATGAGATGCCGTGGAAGGCGATGCTCACAGCCTGGCTATGTGCTACATCAGTCATGCATGGGCTGCCATTATGTTAACACCTGGCCATCATACTCACGCCTATTGATAAAGCAGCAACTATCACACACACAGACACAAAAAAGCAATACGTGGCATTTGTTCAGCCACCAGCCACCAACACATACATGACGTGACATGCATGTGATGCTATATCACACAATGCAAATTTGATATCAACACCCTTGCCCAGCCCCCCGGTTGTATCCTGGCCATGGGTGCCACGCAACGTTGCAAACCCACAGCTCAGCAATGCACATGCTAAGTCAACATGCAGCCTGTCAAGTAAACAAGGGACGTCAACGTGCCTCTTGAGAGGCGATCTAGACCTTGTCAGCACTTCACGCAAGCAGACCAGACCCCCTCATGACCAGGCCGTAAGCCCAGAGTGTAAGAGAGACACAGCGTCTACTTGCTGAGTCAGCACCGCATGCACGCAGAGGGGACTGCCCACACACCACCACCCACGGCATGTATGGCAGTGGCAAACTTTGCATGCAGTCAACACACAACAGGAGACGCCTTTGTAGCTATAATCTCCTGCTGCCCTAGGCCCTGCCAACAGCAGCGCCCACATCAGCAAAGGACTGACAACAGTCCACCAGCAGCAGTCAACATGTACAGCAGTGTCTCTTAGCCCCTCAAACAAAACCCGTATCAAAGCCTTACCGCCAGAATCTACAGCGCTGCCCCAGAAATCGACAGTTCCAGCCCAACACTACGACTTTGATCACAAGCCTTCCGTCGGGGACCCAGATGCTCCAACCACCCCGCTGTTACGTAACAACTGAAACCTCCAGCGCAGCGTTTGCCAGACGTCTAAAGGCTTGTGCACAGCAGAGGTGGCGTAAAAAGCTACGCACGCGCACACCACAAGGCACATGCTGCACAGCACAGCCATAGCAGTATTCACAGCAGTACCTCCGACGCGCCATAAGGATCATGCCATGGCTTGCTGTGGCTGCGCTCGCACCACAACAGCGGTGTAGCCGCTGCAGTAACAGGGCTGATCACCACATCACTAACAAAGCATCAGCTGACAACTGGGGACACATGGCCCTGCATTGTCCAGACACAGCCACGCACCAAAGCACACACATGTGTACAAACGTGCGTGCTGCATTCATTCTTAGCAGGTTGCATGTCCAGTGCGAAAAGTACATACGCGAAAAGACTGAACACTTGGCGCCACAACACACTTGCATTTGCAACAGCAGCCGGGCCGTTCTTGCTTCTTAGTGTCTGCAGTACAGCATAGATGTATGACAGAGACATACACAGCTGGAGTAGCTTGGCATGCATTGCAGCAAGCAAACACCTCAGCATACAAGTCACTGCTCCATACGACATACAGTAAGGGCGTTGTAGGCAGCCTGCATGCATGCACGCACACAGCTGTAGTGCAGTGCGCACAATGCGCAATGCAGCAACACCTGCAGACAGCATGCATGCCTCATGCATTGCCTGAGCAGACTAATAGGGAAGGGTCAAACAGCATGGTAGCAGACAACCGCATGCAGCCAACTATAGCATACAGTCACAGCTACCTTGTTGCCTTAGCATACAGCACCCCGCCTGCTGCTTATGCAGCAACACACAACACAGCATGCTGTCTAACCAGCAGTCGTCACGTCTAGAGTATCCCAACTGTCACGCCGTCAAAGTGTTATGATAGTATCGCTCTGTAGTGTGTGGGGCTGCAGGCGAAAGCCGTTTACACCTCACACACTCAGTACATATGGCTAGTATTTGAGGCACCTGATCAACCGTTGGAGTCAAGTAGCTATGTGTTGTACCAAGAGCAGAGCAAAGAGTCACATGTACTAGTACCACAACAGCAGCAGGCCAGCCGCCTACCGCAGCGTTGCAAGAAGAAGAAAGCAGACTGTGTTTGTACGCGTCAACACAAACAGGTCTTGAGATACAAAAAAACAGTAAGTGGCCAGCACACACGCGGCGTTTGCAGTATAGATAATAGACAAGTTGGTACGCATGCTGCAAGCTACATGCTGCACCAACCCTAGCCTGCACACAGCACTCTGCTGGCACGAGAGTCAAAGGTAGCACAACATGCAGGCAAGCTTAAAGCAGTCATTGCTGCAGCAGAGTATCAGAACCCCGCTGTCAGCACACTTCGTATCCAAGCACATCACGATGGCATGCTGGCAATACGTTGTAGCTGAAACACACATGGTGGACTGCAAGGTGCTGAGCTGGCAGCCCTCACAGGCATCCCACCCAATCAGCCGTGCTACTGGTCATTGCCTTGCTGCTCGCCAACACGCGTCGCAATGCTCAGCCCCCGAGCAAGAGCCTTGCCATGTGGGCTGCACGGCGCTGACGTGGCAGCCCTCGCGGGCATCCTCCCATTGTGGACGTTGCTTGCCAACCCTTCGGCCAGCTACTGGTCCTTGCCCTGCTGCTCACCAACACGCGTGGCGATGCTCAGCCCCCGAGCAAGAGCCTTGCCATGTGGGCGGCACGGTGCTGACGCAGCAGCCCTCACAGGCATCCCACTGGCCCTGCCCTCCCTCGCGCTCAAGCTACCGCGACCAATGCCGCTGCTGTTACTAACAGCGTTACTAACACCGTTATGTGGGCTGCAGGCGGCAGCCGCGACACTGCCACGCGGACTTGCGCTGGCTGCACTTCTCGCAGCGGGACTTGAAGCGCTAGCCACAGCGTCAGCAGCAGCAGCAGCAGCAGCAGAGCCTCTGGCGCTGGCCGGGCTCCTCGGAGGACTTCCAAACAGCGCCTTGCTGCACGGTGGCTGCTCCCCAGCTGCTGTTGCTTCAGCGAAAGCTGCCTCTACATACCCAGCAAACGCTGCGTTACTGGCCGGCGAGTGACTCGGCGACTGCATCTGTGCATTCTCGATGGACTGAAGGCTGCTGCGCAGTGTGGCGTTGCCGTGTTGCAGCATGCGGCCGAGCTTTGCTGCAACGCCGTCGCGTGCGCGTTCTGCGCGAACCTTGTCGAGCTGGGAGCGCTCCAGCTGCGTCTGCAATGTGCGCAGCTCCTGCACACAAACATAACAGAAACATCAGGTCACAGCAGAGTGCGCAGCTCCTGCACACAAACGTAACAGAAACATCAGGTCACAGCAGAGGGCAAGCGGTGTCAGTTATGAGTCATACACATGGCATATAAGGCGATGCTGTGGGGATGTGCAGATGCTGTAGTGCAGCCATGGGCCCTGCAATGCCAATGCCATGGGCCCTGCAGTTGCAGCATATGCAGAGTTTGACCACTGGGAACCTGACCCGCACATTAACAGCTGTGTGTGCTGGCCACCTGCATGATTTGTGAACAGCAGCACTCCATCAGAAAAGCAAGCAGGGATACCCGACCCCTGCATGCAAGGCTGCTCATGCATGCTACGCTGTCTTGACCCACTGCGCAGTGACGTCCCTGCGCACACCTGCATGATGTCGTCCTGGTGTGCGACTGCGCTGGCGTTGGCTGCTGCTGCCCTGCACTCAGCCTCCCCCAGCAGCAGCTCAGCCTCCTGGCAAGTCATGCGTGCGCTGTCAAGCTCCTGCAGGGGCAGTGGGTATTATACACGATATTGTACAACTTGTATCTTTATGTTAGACAAGCTGATCCAACACAAGATTCCTGCTCTGAGCGTGTACAACACCCACAGGCAGAGGCAATGTTATGCAGCAAGTTGGTGTGATTGGACGCAAGGCACGCAGCAGAAGCAGCTCAGCCTCCTGGCACGTCATGCGTGTGCTGTCAAGCTCCTGCAGGGGCAGTGGGAATTACATGTTATAAATATACTGGACAAGGTGCTTTGACATACCATTCCTGCTCCGAGCTTGTACAACACCCACAGGCAAAGACAGAGTCATGCAGCAAGTTGGCAATTGGACGCAAGGAGCGCAGCAGCAGCAGCTCAGCCTCCTGGCACGTCATGCGCGCGCTGTCCAGCTCCTGCAGGGGGCAATCATCGATAGCATTCACGAAATTTCCCAGCAAGTTCGAACAACCAAAGAGGAGGTCCACTCTCAAACCACCAGCGGTGGGTTCCCAACCACCCGGTCAGACGGCTGACGAGCAGTGGCAACACATTGCAGTATTCAACATGTCACAGACATGTGATATGCCATTCGTATGTTGGTACGGCACTTCAGCGTCCTGGCTCATCTGAAAAGTATCAAGCTTGTGCAACATCTGCAACATCGACTCTGCAACAACTGGCAGCAGCTGGATCACCCCGTGCACTCCGCTCAAGTTGAGATACTCATGCAAGCGTCGTAAGTGTGATAGCAACCTACAGAGACACACACACATACTAGGGTTTGGACAGAAACCTGGTCCCACCTGCTGCAGCAGCTCCTGCTGCTCGTGTGCCAGCCCCAGCTGCTGAGTCAGCGCCACAACCTGCGCCTGACGCTCTGCCAGCTCAGCCTGGTGCTGCTGCAGCGCCACCTCCAGCTTGCTGGCAATCTGCAGACAGCAAGTGTTGCAACGTGTTGAGAGAACACAACATGTCAATGTGACACAACTGAGCCTGGTGCTGCTGCAGTGCCACTTGTAGCTTGCTGGCAGTTACAAGCAGCAAAAAAAGGCCGCAGCGTCAGTAGCAGCAACATGGCCGGAGTTGGTGTGCAAGCAAATGCACGTCTGAAGCGTGCTAGCTCGGCCTGGTGCTGCTGCAGCGCCACCTCCAGCTTGCTGGCAATCTGCAGACAACAAGTATTGCAAGAACGCGTTGAGAAAACACAACATGTCAACGTGACACAACTGAGCCTGGTGCTGCTGCAGTGCCACCTCCAGCTTGCTGGCAATCTGCAAACAACAAGAACAGGCAGCAGCAACATTGCAGACGATAAGGTGTATGCAACTGCACGTTTGAGGCATGCCAGCTCAGCCTGGTGCTGCTGCAGCGCCACCTCCAGCTTGCTGGCAATCTGCCAGCAGCCAGAACAGCAGGAACAAGCAGTTGTGAGCCAACACTAAGCAAACAGTGCAAAGACAACACGAGATTGTGACGCAACTGAGCCTGGCGCTGCTGTAGCCGCACTTTGGTTTGATGAAACTAGTAGCAGCAGGAAAAACCAGATGTTCCATGCCAACACAGCAGGGGTCAATGTTCTGAGCACGCGGGTCAACTCTGCAATGGTAGCAATCTCACAGGACCCCATGCACCAAACTATTGGCATGCAGGCGCATTGGTTGGCCGCACTTGCGTAGAAACTGACAACAGCAGACCTCAGCCAACATGCGCAAGGCAATGTACTAAGTGGCTGCTGCCAGCCGTCTCACCAGCTGGGCCTCCTGCTTCCAGCGCCGCAGCAGGGAGTCCTTGGCAGCCAGCATCTGCTCAGCATCAACCACAGACCTGCAGCAGCACAAACATGCAAAGGCGCGATTTCAAACAAGCGCACAGCGCAACTGTAGCGGCACTGACGCTGAAAACATGCACAGGCGCTTAGTCAAACAGCAGCCAGCATCTGCTCAGCATCCACCACAGACCTGCAGCAGCAGCAGCAGCACACACAGGCACCAACACACGCACACAGTGCTACTGTAGCCGCATGAACGTTGAAATTACACACATGCAGAGGCGCCTTTTCAAGCGAGCAGCCAGTATCTGCTCAGCATCGCCCACAGACTCGAAGCAACACGCACACAGGCGTCATATGTCAAATGACAAACCCTGCACAGCGCCAGCCGAGATCCAAAACACCCAAACATCTGGCTCTGAAAGGCTACAAGCGGTCCCATCATATGCAAGCCCAACGCATTACATCATGCTCACTTGTCGCACGTCGACAGCGCTCGCTCCAGCTTCTGTACAAGTGCAGTCACCTCGGCATCCCGCTCCTGCCGCAGATCCACCAGCTGCTGCCGCAGCTCACTTTCAACGCGTGCCCGCGCTGCTTTGAAGGACGCCAGCTCACTCTCTGCTGACGCAGCTGCCTGCTGCGCTTCTGCTGATGCTGCTGCTGCGGCTGCGGCTGCCTCCTCTGCTGCTGCGACGCGCTTTGCAAGCCGCTGAACATCACCCTGCAGGACAGGCCCGGCAGTTTGCAGATGAAAGTTCGCAGACAAAATCGTTAGGAAAGCCTGGCATCACAGCAATGCTGCTGCCACGCGCTTTGCTAGGCGCTGCACATCACCCTGCAGGACAGACAGCAAGCAAACGCACATGCACATCTGAATCTTGATAGGCACCACAGGCTGTAGAATCTATGCATGCGATGAATACACTGCCTTGATAATCATCTGGGCGCTGCACATCGCCCTGCAGGACAGACCCGGCAGTTTGCAGACGGCAGTTTGCACACAGAGTCTTAAGGAAAGCCTGGCATCACAGCAATGCTGCTGCCACGTGCTTTGCTAGGCGCTGCACATCACCCTGCAGGACAGACAGCAAGCAGACACACATGCACATCTGAATCTTGATAGGCACCACAGGCTGTAGCATCTATGCATGCGATGAATACACTCACTTGATGATCATCTGGGCGCTGCACATCACCCTGCAGGACAGACCCCGACAGTTTGAAGACGGCAGAAGGCGCACAAATTGGGCAAGGGTTGCCTGGCATCACAGCAATGCGGCACCTGTGCAACGTGCTGCTGACAGCTTGCCTGCAGCTTCGGTCAAGGCAACGATCTCAGTGATCTGCTGTGCATGCCGAACATACAGAGTTACAGCTGATGGGAGATGGTCGATGAACCAGTTGGTTGCCCAATCAGCCTGTCATTGGCTCGAAAACGGCGGAACTTTCACATTGTGCAGTTGCAGGCTGCGGCATCACCTGCAGCTGTTGCCGCTCCAGCTCCCACTCGCGCTCGGAGCGCGCTGCTGCCCGCTTGTGGCTGTCTAGCTTCTGCACCGCGTCGTCACGCGCCCGCTCAGCCTCTGCCAGGCGCTCCTGGAGGCCTGCACGTCAAGCAAGCACTTAGGGTCAGCACGGATGGCAGCATGGTTTGTGCACACCGTCACCTGAGGTTCTGCTGTCTGCAGCAGGCCAGAGCAGCTCTTGTCACCACCATGGCACAGCATACACATGCAGCACATTGCGATTTGCTTCAACTGTATCAAACTCTGAACTCTGAACTTCGATCACAAAACCACTGGCCGCCACTTTTATCTGTGCAGTGCAGCACCTGTTTGTTGGATGAGAACCAAACCATATTGATTGGACAGATATGCCCACTCACTGATTGACTTGCCGCTGCTGAAGCTGCAGAGCTCCAGCTCCTCCTTGAGCCCCGCCAGCTCAGCTCGCAGTGAGGCCTTGTCACGGCTCAGCCGCTCAACCGTCAGCCGCAGCTCAGACAGCTGCACACGGCAGCAGCAGCAGGGGCACAAGCAGTGTGTAGCGTGTTGGTCTTCCGTCAGCCGCAGCTCAGACACGTGCAGACGGCAGCAGCAGCAGGGATACAAGCAGTTTGTGCGTGGTTTGTTGGTGCCATGCAGTCATAACGTAGCAGCGAGGCCTTGTCACGGCTCAGCCGCTCAACCGTCAGCCGCAGCTCAGACAGCTGCACACGGCAGCAGCAGCAGGGGCACAAGCAGTGTGTAGCGTGTTGGTCTACCGTCAGCCGCAGCTCAGACAGGTGGAGACGGCAGCAGCAGCAGGGATGCAAGCAGTTTGTGCGTGGTTTGTTGGTGCCATGCAGTCATAACGTAGCAGCGAGGCCTTGTCACGACTCAGCCGCTCAACCGTCAGCCGCAGCTCAGACAGCTGCAGACGGCAGCAGCAGCAGGAATGCAAGTAGTGTGTTTGTTGATGCCATGCAGTCACAAGGTAGCAGCGAGGCCTTGTCACGGCTGAGGCGCTCAACCATCAGCCGCAGCTCAGACAACTGCAGGGGTGCAAGCAGTGTGTAGTGTGTTAGTGCCATGCAGCTACAAAGTTGCCTACCAGGCTGTCACGCAGCTCAGACAGCTGCACATGGCAGCAGCGGGGATGCAAGCAGTTTGTACGTGGTTTGTTGGTGCCATGCAGTGATAAGGTAGCAGCGAGGCCTTGTCACGACTCAGCCGCTCTACCGTCAGCCGCAGCTCAGACAGCTGACGACGGCAGCAGCAGCAGCAGCAGCAGGATCGCAAGCAATGTGCAGGGTAAGGTGTTCAACTCAGGCAGGAATGCCAGCAGTGTGTAGTGTGTTGGTGCCATGCACTCGTGAGGTAGGGTAAGGTAGCAGCGAGGCCTTGTCACAGCTGGGTCAGCCGCAGCTCAGACAGCTGCAGACGGCAGCAGCAGCAGCAGGAGTGTCTACAAGTAAACACTCAAATCACTGCGGGTAAAAGCGGACGTACCTTTGCGGCCTCCTCCTCTGCGCGTGCCGCCTTTAACAGCTTTCCACGTTTCTGCTGCATACAATTGCCTACAAGTGACCCTTCCCTTTCTCAATACTGCGGGTGCAGGCGCACATACCTTTGCGGCCTGCTCTTCTTCTGCACGTGCCGCCTTCATGAGTTTGCCTTCCGACTCTGCCAGGCGCTGCCGCACTTCGCGGAAGCTCAGCCCGTCACCACCGCCACCCGACAACTGGCGCGTCGCCTCTTGCAGACGAGCCTGCGGCACAACGCACGAGCGACACCACTTGAGCAAAGTCAGCTGTTGAAGAAGCAAAAGAGAAGTACCGTCCGTCATGCCCGCCACCAGACAGCTGGCGCGTCGCCTCCTGCAGCCGAGCCTGCAAACATACAACAGCACAACACAGCAGCTTGTATGAGTGGGTGACTGCACCTCACGGAAGCTCAACCCGTCACCCCCACCACCCGACAGCTGGCGCGACGCCTCCTGCAGCCGAGCCTGCAGCGCAACACAGGAGGAAATTCCCAGTTGAGCAAAGTCAGTGTTGGGATGTTAGGCAGATAAGTAAAGCTCATCACCGCCGCCACCCGACAACTGGCGGGTCGCCTCCTGCAGACGAGCCTACAACACAACGCCGGACAAAAACCGCTTGAGCAAAGTCAGCGTTTGACGAACAATAGAGAAGTACAGCTCGTCACCGCTGCCACCCGGCAGCTTTGCGCACCTGTGCTGTTGCCAGCTGCGCCTGCAGCGCGTCTGTCTCAGTGCGTGTTGCAGCATGGCAGCCACCGCCTCACCCAACAGTCACAAGCTGTGCTGATTGGGCATAGCATCTAATTGGGGCGGCTCATACCAGTTAAGATGCCAACTAAACCCACATGTAACAACTAATCTTTAATAGCAACGGCCTAACCCTGTGTGTTTGCTGACCTGTGCTGTTGCCAGCTGTGCCGCCAGCGCGTCTGTCTCTGTGTGTGCTGCAGCCTGGCAGCCAACCCCAAACCTACAAAGTGCAAGCTGTGCTTGTTGTGCATAGCAACAATTGAGGCGGCGCATACATCTAAAATGCCAAATGGACCCACATGTAATCAACTCATCTTGATCAGCAGCAACTTGTTAGGGCCTAACCCTGTGTGTTTGCTTACCTGTGCTGTTGCCAGCTGCGCCTGCAGCGCGTCCGTCTCTGTGCACGCTGCAGCCTGGCAGCCACCGCCTCACGCACACAGTGGCAAGCTGTGCTTGCTGTGCATAGCAACACTTGAACCGGTTCAAACCATCTAAGATGGTGACTGGTACCCATATGTAAATCAGTCTAGCCATATAGCAGCGGCCTAACCCTATGTAGCTTTACGCACCTGTGCTGTTGCCAGCTGCGCCTGCAGCGCGTCTGTCTCAGTGCGTGCTGCGTCCCTCTCCAGCCGCGCCTCCTCAGCCAGCTCCATCGCCTCCTTGATGCGCAGGTACACCTGGCAGCAGCAGCAAACAAAAGCGCAGGCTATCAGGTATGCCTGGTGACATCAGCAGCATCAGCATGCGAACATCAACAACCGTCGGTAGTGTTGTGACCGCCTTGATGCGCAGGTACACCTGCCAGCAGCAGCAGCAGCAGCAGCGACGGCAGATATCACGCAATCAGGTATGCCTGGTGGCAGCAGCGTCAGCCAGCTCCATCGCCTCCTTGATACGCAGGTACACCTGGCAGCAGCGAATTTGCAAGGACGTCGGTGAATGCATACTGAGCAAGCCTTAAGGGACGCCTGGTGGCAGCAATAGAATCGGCGACATGATGGTGATTGAAGCATACCAGGCAAGCATGCAGGCACGCCTGGTGGCAGCAGCAGCACCAGAAGCCAGCTCCATCGCCTCCTTGATGCGCAGGTACACCTGCCAGCAGCAGCAGCAGCAGCAGCAGCAGCAGCAGCAGCAATAGAATCGTAAACATGCTGGTTAGTAAAGCATGCTGGCCAAGCATGCAGGTACGCCTGGTGGCAGCAGCAGCCGCGCCTCCTCAGCTAGCTCCATCGCCTCCTTGATGCGCAGGTACACCTGGCAGCAGCAGCAGCAAGAAAATTGCAAGCACATTGATGATTTGCATACTGAGGAAGCCTGTAGGGACGCCTGGTGGCAGCAGCAGCCAGCTCCATCGCCTCCTTGATGCGCAGGTACACCTGACAGCAGCAGCAGCAGCAAATCAGATCGCACGCATTCAGGTATGCCTGGTGGCAGCAGCAGCAGCGGCAGCAGCAGCAGCAATCGGATTGTAAACATGATGGTGAGTGCAGCATACTGGGCAAGCCTGTAGGGACGCCTTATGGCAGCTGCAGCAACACAGCCGTCAGCAATTGCTCCAACGCACTCCACCTGCATGCAACCCTCGGTACCCCACTTTGCACATACAACACAGCCGCAGCAGATACAGAAAACGCGTGTCATACCTCTGTGTCTTTCTCCTGGTACTCGGTCAGCCTCCCCTCCACAGCGTGCAGCGCAGCCCTCAGGCTGTCAGCCTCGCTGCGCATGGCGTCAATCTGGCTGGCGGCTGACTCAGCTGCGGTGTGTGCTTTGGACAGCTCACCCTGCAACAATAAACACAGAGCATTCAATTCAAATGGCCAATGAAAGCTTCGAGATTATAGTGTAGTGCGCATCCATCAGGCACAACAGACGCACCACGCAAGAAAACGCAAGATGAGGACAGCTAAGGGCTGAGGGCTGCCACAATTGCTGTCACCAACAGGCATATGGTGTTTTGGGAAAGTTTGAACAAATTGGCCTGGCTTGCAAATCAACACACCTGCAATCCCGACACCATGCGTGCAGCCCAGACACCTTGCTCACACACAGTGACTGTGCTTAACCTATCGTAAACAATGTCAGTAACACACATGCTAAGCGCACCTGCAGTCCCGGCACCATGCGTGCAGTGGCCTGTGCTGCTGCCAGCTCAGCCTGCATCACGTGCTGCTGCTGGCGTGCTGTGTCGGCGGCTGCAATGGCATCTGCAGTGCGGGAGGCCTCCTCCCTCAGCCGGTCAGACAGATCCTGCGGGACACACACAAGATAACTCGTGAGAGTGCGGGACACACAAGATACCAGGCGAGAGTGTGGGACACACACAAAGCACCAGGTGAGAGTGCGGGACACGCACAATACCATGTGAGAGCGTGGGACACACAAGATATCATGTGAACTTTGCCTCGTGTGGATGACATGATGCGGACCAAATGTGTATAGCTGAGCAGCAAGGGCGTGGTGTTTGTACTAGCATCCACATGTTGCTTTGCACAATGATGAACGCAAACATGGAGAACACTGGACGCCTCCAGAGCATCAACCAGCCACAACACACAGGGAAAGGTCCATGCAGCAGCACATGCCATTGTGCATTTGGCAGTCAATCATCACATGTTTCGGCGATGCAGCTGTCGGCGATGCAGCTGTCGGCGATGCAGCTGTGGGCACTTTTGGCATGATACCATGCCGACAGTCTCACCTTGATTTTATCCCGAAGTGTGCCGCTCTCTCCTGCTGCCTTCTTTGCACGAGCTAGCGCACTCTCCAGATCAGCAATGCGGCTGGTGCCTTGCGCCGCAACATCGGACACAGCAACCAGCTGCAACAGCACATCAAACACACATATGCACATGAATCGGCTGTGAGTTATCCGCAAACGTCGGACACAGTATCAAGCGGCGGTAGCAAGCATGGGCATTTCCTGTATGAATCACAGCAGCCACAACCTCCACAGCGCATAGTGATCATTGCCCTTCCCTGTACTCTCGCATCTTGTTGCTCGTGTACAAGTTGCACGACAAAGGTAAAACTAGGCTGTAGCTGAATCTGGTTAGGAACCTCCTGCCAGGAGGTTTCAGTGCAGCAGACGAAACCACAGGTCACAAGGACGTTATGCCGCACCTGCTGGTCGCGTTCTGCCAGCTGCCCGCTGAGCCGCGTCAGCTCCCTGTCCAGCTCGCTCTGCTGCCGCACCAGCAGGTCATTCTCGTGCTCCAGCAGCTCAAGCCGCTCCTGCAAACCAAGCAAAAGACAGCAGTGGTACCGTAGTACGTATCAGCAAAGTGCAGGGAGTGACAACAACACGTCATGGCGTGTGAGGTGTGACGCGAACGCGCAGGCCAAAGTGTGTGACCAGCAGGTCGTTCTCGTGCTCCAGCAGCTCTAGCCGCTCCTGCATGCAAGCAAGCAAGCAAGCAAGCAAGCAAGCAAGCAAGCAAGCAAGCAGCACAATGTCAGCAGGCACAGCGCACTCTGTACGGTCCAGCTCGCTCTGCTGCCGCACCAGCAGGTCGTTCTCGTGCTGCAGCAGCTCAAGACGCTCCTGCACGCAAGGAGGCACAAAGTGGTGTGTGCTGATGCTGCAAAGTGGTGTCGTCTGATGCTGCGCATGTGTGCAGTGCGTTGGTCACCATTTTGCTCCAGCAGCCCAAGCCGCCTCACCTGCAGGCGTGCCCTGTCGGCGCCGTCGAAGAAGCTGCCCTCCCGCAGCAGCGCGCGCCCCTCCATGCGTGACGCCTGCTCAGCCAGGCGGTCGTGAAGAGACTCATTCTCCTCCACCAGCTGGTGCACCTGCAGGGTGCAGGGATTATGCAATCATTATATGATGAAGTAAGGACGCATATTGCAAAGTATTAAGTCATTTGTGCAACAGCAGGTTTGTGTAAGCAGCGCTGCTATCCTGAGCTACTGTCATAAATGTCACCGCATGCTGTTGCCACACACACCCGCCAGTATTATGCTGCTCAGTGATGCAGCTGCTGCTCCGGCAGCATACAGCAATGCCTCTGACTAGCAATGAATTTGTTGCTGCAATGCACTGTACACATTACGCTGTCCAGCAGCCTCCATTATGCTGCAATCATGCTGCAGGAGTCGCACCTTTGCTTTGATGTCGCGCACTGCGTTTGTTTTAGCTGCCAGCTCAGCCTGAGCCTCATTGAGGCGCTGGTCGTACGCAGACAGCAGAGGGTTCAGGTACCTGCAGCAGCCCCAGGTGTTCGGACACCAACAGTCAAGTCAACAGATGAGTGGCAGCAGATGAGTGCGCAGCAGAGTGCCAGCAGACAGCAGAGGGTTCAGGTACCTGCAGCAGCCCCAGGCCAAACGTTAGGCCCTACGTAAGCAGCCATGCCAGCAGGTGAGTGCTCTACACAGCCAGGCAACTGTCCTGTTGCAGTTTTGCAGAGGGTTCAGGTACCTGCAGCAGCCCCAGTACCGACACCAACAGCCGTGCCAACTTATGAGTGTTCTACAAAGCAAGGCAACTGTCCTGTTTTCAGTGTTGCATGCGGCTACCCCATGCTAGCTGGCACACTTGCAGCAGCCAGCCAGCGCATACCAGTGCAGGAAAAGGGAGTGCAAGCAGCAACGAGTACCCCTCGCTTGTTGTTGCATTGCTCGCTTCTGCTTATGTGCTGGCCGCACATATCGCAAGTTCTGTAAACTGCATTGCTGCTGCACCACCTGCTGTCTTTCATTCATCAGCCTACCACGCTTGGTGCTGTGCCGTATACTGCGTCAACTGAACTACTTGCTGCTCTCCAGATACAGTTATGTACAGGCTGTGCTGCACCCACCTGCTGTCCTTCATGCGTCGGCCTACCGTTCTTGCTGCTGGCCACGTACTACAACCCTAAACCCAACTGAGCTGCCTGCTGCGGTGTCTGACAGTTCTGTATACATGCTGTGCACCCCCACCTGCTGTCTTTCATCCAGGGTGGCAGTGCAGAGCTGTGCACACCCTCCAGCAGCGCGCTGTGCAGGCTGCTGCGCATGGCCTCTGTATCGCCCAGCCTGCTGGACAGCTCATGAGACAGCCTGCTGACCATATCCTCCAGGAAACTGCATGTCCAACAGCAGCAGCAGCAGGGATGTCAGGGCATAGCCGCTGTGGTGACGCTTTTGCAGTGCATTACAAACGGTCCCTGTCCCTGTGCTACTGTACTGTGTACGGTGCTGCTTGCAACTGCTGAAGCTGGCATATGCCAATCACAAGCGTCAGGCCAATAAGAAGGGACAACAAGTTTGAGCATGCTGAAGCCGCATCAGGGGCGCGAGGAGTGAGGTGAAAGCACCAAACGCCAAGCCACTCACGCAATCTGTGATGCAATTTCACCAGCAAACTCAGACAGGTCCCCAGTGCTGCTTGCTGCTGCTCAGTCAGGCATAAGGCCAACCAACTACCACTAAGGAGCCAACACCCAGCCACTCACGCAATCTGTGATGCAATTTCACCAGCAAACTCAGACAGGTCCCCAGTGCTGCTTGCTGCTGCTCAGTCAGGCATAAGGCCAAGCAACTACCACTAAGGAGCCAACACCCAGCCACTCACGCAATCTGTGATGCCGCTTCGGCAGCCAACTCAGACAGGTCCCCAGTGCTACTTGCTGCTGCTCAGTCAGGCATAAGGCAAACCATCTACCACTAAGGAGCCAACACCCAGCCACTCACGCAATCTGTGATGCCGCTTCGGCAGCAAACTCAGACAGGTCCCCAGTGCTACTTGCTGCTGCTCAGTCAGGCATAAGGCAAACCATCTACCACTAAGGGACCAAAACTGAGCCACTCACGCAATCTGTGATGCCGCTTCGCCAGCAAACTCAGACAAGTCTCCAGTGCTGCGACGCACCGGTGCGCCAGCACCCAGCCTGCACAGGCCTGCATCAGCTGCGGGAAGCACAAGCCGGCAGCCACAGCAGGCGTTACAGGTGTCATTGCGCATGCTCTGTAACAACCTGATGAACGCCAGTGCGGCATCCAGCTGCTCAAGTGGCACATTGAGCAGTCCCAACAACGCTTTGCTGCTGCTGACACCTCAGCAACAGCTCTTTTTTCGCGTATGCTCTGTTATCAAGTTTCGAGCGCCAGCGCTGCATCTACCCGCTCAGTTGGCACACATGGGATCCGTCTACGCACCGGTTGCTGCCACTGCCGCCTCAACAAACCAGCCAGCCATGTTCCCATCAAGGCCCATTCTGGGGGTCACCTCTAATGCCCCCCTCACCTGGCACGTCCAGCTCCATCTCCTTAGTGTCCCACATCTGCATGATCGCAGCCCTTGCAGGACTGCCGCCCCTGCCCAAGCTGCTCAACAACGGACTGCCGTACGCTGCTGCTGCACCAGCACCATGCTCACGCACACCCGCGGTGCTCAGCCCCTGCTGCATATGCTCCTGCTCCTGCTGCTGCTGCTGCTGCTGTGCAAGCCTGAAGTTACTGGATAACGACCGCCGCACAGGGCTGCTGTGGCTGTTGAGCTGCTGCTGTTGCTGCAGTGCATCCGGCGTGCCCGCTCTGCTGCTGCTACTGCTGCCGTAGCCCTGCTGCTGCTGCTGCGATGGGGAGCTGCCTCGATCTGAGAGTTCTGCAGCACATGCTGCGACGGCACGTGCTGCCGCATCAGCAGCATCCGCAGCAGTGCTCATCATGCAGGCAGAGCGCGCTGGCGAAGCCATGACAGCAGGATTGCTGTCGCTGACTCGCCTGGTGAAGGTGTCAAAGCTGTGTACTGCATCTGAAGGCGACGGAGGCGCGCCTTTGGCTGCTGCTGTTGCTGCTGCTGCTGCTGCCGCCGCTGCTAGGCCGGATTTGAGTGGGCTGTCCCTGCTGGCTTTTGCAGGATCAAGCTCATTCATTATGGCCTGCAGGTGGACCAAAACAGAGAGCGATGATGATTGTTTCCTATGTGCAGTCGTGCCATGTCAGTTATGTATATAGCACATCTGGTATGTGCATGGCAGCAAAAGCTATGCTTGCTGCATGTGCCCGCTTGGCACACATGGAAGCGAACTGTGCGGGGCGCAACCAGGCACATCATGTGACAGCACATACGGCTGTACAACATCTAGCGCAGCTGCATCAATTGCTGGAGCGCCGCAGCTCTCAACCGCTGACAGATGGCATTGCACCAGCATGTAAAGAGCCACCACAGCAGCGTGAAGCAGCACTGCAGACTGCGCACCTGCACAGTCTGTCGGATGTCTGCTATGATGTCCTGCACTGCTGGTTCTGACTGGCAGCGCATGCGCAGGTCTTTTTTGCCCGATGCTGTTTCAACCTGGATGTCCAAGCAATCATCCGGCCCTGGGTCCCTTGATCGCATCTTGCTAGGGAGCCATTTGACAATGTGCTGGTAAGGCAGCTGCTGAATCTCCTGCGAGCCCAACCCAGGCCAAGTAGCAGGTGTTTAAGAGCCTGATTGCGTTTTCTAGCGCTTGCCGTTGTTCTATGGTGCATCGGCTGCAAACCATGATTTGCCTCCCAGAGCTGTCCTCTGCTGCAGATGCAGTACTGCTTCACCAACGTATGGCTCGGCCGCCGCCCAGCAGCGCACCTTTCCATGCTCCGTGTAGAGCCAGAGTCCGTCGCGCCTGACTTTAAGCACCACTGGCTGCTCTCGTCCCGAGACTGCAACCAGCTTCACAGGATAGGAACTCATGGCTGCTTCTGCCGCTTTGCGAGTCGTCGAAAACTTTTTCACTTATCAGACATCCTGATTGACGCGCTCATCGGCGGTGAGCGAGTGGGATTTGCGAGAACTCCTCTCTACTGCCCCCAACCGTTGGTGTTCACAAGCGTAAGTAGAAGGCTTCCACATCAACATTTCAATTATCGATCGTATGCATCGCTACATCCTTCGTGTCCTCACGTCTGCGAAGCCTTGCGTCTGTCACATTCATGCCTGAGAACCCTGGAGACTGTACGCACGGTGCTGGGCCAGCACTACTACTGCTGACCAATCACGGCCGCCAAAACGATGCCTGGTTGTCTCTGCAGATGTTGCTACACCATCGAATGGTCCCTAACGCTTCACTGCTACTATCAACTGCTGCTTTGAGGAGCCTCTGGTTGAGCTGCCTTGAAGTCCAGCACACTCGCCAGGTCACTGCCTGCTGCCGCATCAAAGGTGGCCAGTAAGTCCTCTGCTGTGCCCTCAAACGCCAGTAGGTTCTCAATGGGCGATTCCAGTGCACCAATCAGCTCTCCATACACCTGCAGGCGAAGCAGTAGAGGCAGCCAGGGCAAGAATACTGTAGCTCGCAGGATGAGACAAGCATTGCTGCATAGGCCCAGGATGCAACAGTAGCAACTGCACATACTCAAACCTTTGCAGAGCTACTGCGCATATACAAGGCATGCTGTGGCGTTTCACCACAAGTCACCCCATCAGCCTGCTCTATCCTGTCAGGCCCCATGCTGACGACACAGCTCTGCCTTGCACGCACATGCATGCTTGCTGTGATTGCCGTGTCTGCTCTCGTGCTGCTGCTGCTTACACGCTACACACACCGCCCATCGTGACGCCATGCACCACCACCACCGTGCCTCTCTATCTAACAGGTCCACAACATCACACAGCTGCTCATCTATACACACTTGTATACACACTGCTTCACAATTCACCAAACCCGCACCTGCCCAGCATCCAACTTAATCCACTTCTTCAGATGTGCCAGCGGCGTGCTGCCGCGCTTATAAAACGCCCCCACCAGCACCAGCGGCTGCTGACTAGGCAGCTTGATGCCAAGCTCCACAAGAGCACGCAGTGTAGGCTGCGGCAGATGAGGCCCTGGCATGGGCTGCTCGAGTAGCCCGCCAACTACTGCAGAGGGACTCACGCCAGCCCGGACTCTGCTTGCACTGGCTGCTACTGCTGCTGCTAGCTGCTCGCCTGCTTGCTGCTGCTGCTCATCTGCAGTTGGCAGCGACTGCTGCTGCTGCTGCTGCATGTACTCTGGAAGCTTGAAGCCCACCAGCACGTTGCTGTTGTTGAACAGCCGTGTCAGCGTGTCAGCGCCTGCTGCTGCCGCCATTGTATTCTTCATGTGGCAGATGTCAACGCTCACGCCACAAGCAGGTAGCTGCTTTGTCACGCTGGCTTGTAGGTCCTGCTTGACGTTGTGATGGTCCAGCTGGCCTAGTGTCTGGTATACCAGCACAAGCGGGCTTTGCACAAACACTTCGCGCAGTTTGAGCGCAAAGATGTGGTTGTGCAAGTGCCGCAACATCGTGCAAGGTGCGAAGCTGTGTGTTACAGAGTGGCTTCAAGCTAGCTGCTGCTGGCGCTGCTGTGAGTGCTGAGCCTGGGCTGCTTGATGCTGTGGCTATGGATGTTACCCTGTGTACAGCAGATTGAACAAACGCAAGTTGAACTTCGAGGCACAGAAACAGTGTGATGGCATCTTCATGCAGGTTGCTGCAAGCAGTGCTGCCACTGTTCATAGTTGCTGCTGTTTGCTACAGCCGCAGCAATGCTGCTGCTGCTGCTGCTGCTGCTGGCGTATGCTTGCAACGTGGGCTTTGGTATATTACTGTTACAGTACTAGAGTAGAGCCAGCCGCACCTGATCACGTGCAGCGTGCTGGCTGCCCAACAAGGCCTTGCACTCTGCTGCCGACTGCCTGTCAGCTGCTGATAATCTGCTCAGGTGCCGGCCAGTGTTCTCGCCCTTCTTTAGCAGTAGATGTTAGTCAACATATCGCGTTGTATAGATAATCTTGCGGTAACCTGCAGCTGTGACACTGCTGATGTTCACGAGCAAGCTGATCAGCAGATCGTTGAGACGAAGCGTCGGTGAAAAGCTGCAGACGTTTTGTTACATCTTCAGTGAGCCATAGTAGCAGCAATATGCCAGCAGGACACTTGCATGTCACGTTCCTGGACCCCGGCACCTTTCACCTGCTGGCATGCCCACATTGCCTAGCTGCACTGCCAATTGCAACAGCAGACAACGTTCACGCATTTTCAACGTGAAGGGAGGACTTTGCTGTTGTTGTAGCACAGTCATTGCAAGTACAGGCTAGATATTTGGGCCAGCCTACGCGTACTAGTACGCAGTACTGCCAACACAACTTCACGCTGCAGCTCTGCCTGGGACCACAGGTCTGCCGTGGTTACTTATGCTGAAATCAGTGTGCAGCGCTTGCACCTTGTGTCTGGACTTTAAGTGGGGTCCTGTTAGCAGTCCTGCTGTACACTGTACACAAGGTGTGTGGTTGGCTTGTGGGAGCGTTTGCTGTCCCGTGTGAAAGGTAAGCAGCAGATGTTCCCGCGTGGCTGTCCTCGCACTCAACACCTCAGCACCTTGCTTTGGCTTTCATCGCCATCAACAGCTCATTCTTCATTAAGAGTGTCTACCAGTGCGAGGCAGCTCTGATGCTTGCCTTGGCCCAGTCTCCTTGGCTGGTGTCACCCTTAACCGCCAACTGCTAGCAGGTGACACCTGTTTACACTACTGCTTTCTGCCTGTTTCTGCTATCTGCAGGTGACAGTCGAGTTCGACAACACCCTGAGCCGTGTTAACGTGAGTCCTGGGCTTGAAGGCTCGCATAAGGCACCTGCAAGGGTTACATCATGCAGCTAGCATGCATGGATGCAACACCGCCTCCAGCAGCAACTTGCCAGCTGTACTGAACACCCTCAAGCACCTCAAATGCCCTTCTTCGACTTCATGCTCCACTGATTATACTGACCCTGCACCTTGCTGTTGTGGGTGCAAGCAAACCCAACATGGTGCCTCACATCACGCCCTAGCCAAAACACAGCTGACCTCTGCCTGCCGCTGTTGCTGCTGTGCTGCTGCTGTGCGTCCTGCTGCTCCACAGGGCAACATCAAGACAGTGAACAAGTACATGGCTGAGAAGCTGTGCCGCATCCCAGTGGAGGGAGTGCGCGTGCGCGTGGCCACCAAGGACCAGTCCACCAGGCTGAACCACAAGTCCACGGTGAGCAATGTTTTGACAAGCTGAAAAATCTGTGTCGATATGTGCCGCTGTTGCTGCTTGCCACACTTGCTTGCAAGCCAGCCAGATGCAGTGTGCACAGGGCGCAGCAATATTAAGCTGTAGCTGTTGACACTGATGGCTAAAGAAGGCAGTCAGATCCACAAGCAATGCGCAACCTCTAAAGTACCGGTGATTGATGTCAACCTGAACACATGTTGTCTGTATTGCGCCTGCCTGCATGCGTGTGCCCAAGTCACCTTCTTCTGCGCTGGCAAGGACACCCGCGCCCTGATGAGCAACTGCAAGGGCATGTGGAACCAGCACCAGCTCAAGGACGAAATCAAGGACCACACCACACCAGGTGAGGAGGCTCTGCTGTTTGTAATATAAACCGCTATTAACAAGCTCCTGCCTATGCTGCCATTAAGGGTGTTGTCCGGTGATGAGCATGACTGGGCGTGAATCACTCTTACTCCCGCCGCCAGGTGGGGACTTTCCTCTGCAGAGGTGACACCAGCCAGCCAGTGACACCCAACCTGCCAGCTGTGTTGCGTGCGAGTTGTAAGCAGGCTGGCACACAGCTGCCTACCTAGCAAGACAGCAAGCAGCACTGCAAGTGCCTGTGTTTGCCAGTCCAGTGCAGCCTTTCACATGCACAGCACACTCCTGTGTTGACATGGGCGCCATCAGGGCCTTTCCCCAGTAGCTGTGACCAGGGACGTTGGCCAGAATAGACCACGACAGTTCTCGGTGCTGCACGGCAGCTGCAGACAGCAACGGCATGCATGTATGGAGCCACATGCAGCATGCAAGCACTCATTCAGGGATGCATGCATCTGATCCTGATGATGCTGCTGCCGCTGCTGCTGCTGCTGCTGCTGCAGACATTGAGGTGGAGAAGGTCATCTCCTGCGCCATCTAAACCTGCCAGTCTCTGGGCATGCTGTGCATGGCTGCGAGCCTTGTGAGCTGCCGGCTAGCGCTTCACAGCGCGGAAAGCAGCACTGCCAGCACTGATTTGAGACAATGCTCAAGGCAGGTTCCGGTTGCTGAGGCTGCTGGTTCATGATACCAGTGGTCGTGTGTGCAGCTTCTAATTTGGGAACGTGGTAATCCCCAACACACAGATATGTGCTGGCAAACAAACGTGATTGGTTGTTGTGTGGAGTGGGTGTGCATCGATGGATGAGCTACGGCCTTGCGCTGACATCATGTCTTGATGATCAGGCAGTATGTGTCTGCCCAGCAGAGCCGCAAGGCTCCAATCGGACCATTATGTTGCATCTCTTTCAGCCATCTTGGGTTTTCCAGGTGGCGCGTAGGACCAGGCTCTAGCGGTTCATAATTGTCAGAAACACAGCACAGGCATTGGCAGTTTTGTGGCCGGAATCCGGCTTCTTCCTGTTATTTGGGTCGTGACTTCTTCTGCTGTCGCGGCTCTGGGTGAGTCTCGAGTGTTCTTGAATGTACTCTGCAATTGACAATCATTTTCGGACTCTGACTGTCGCAAGTGATCAGCAGAGGTAGGCGCAGTTCCTGCAGGCGTACAGCAGAGCCAGTAGTCTGGCCTGGCAGCGCCCCGCAGCTTGCCAACCAGTCAGCTCATGAACAACGAAAAAGCACCGAAACACACCGGCATTTCCGATCGTAAACCGCATCCAAAACTGTGCCTTGCGAAACATGGCTTCCCAGCTTGCAGCCCTGCAGAGGACTGGGCCAGTGGCACTGCCAGTGGCATGAGCAAGCAGCTTGGCCAGGCTGTGCTCATGAAGCTCGCAGACAGCACTGATCGCTGCCGAGCGAGTTCATAGTCCTGCGGATGTTCTGCTCAGCGGGGTGAACACCAACTTGGCAAGGGCCAGTTGTACCAGGTGAAGCAGAGCTCGACTCGGTGCAGGTAACGACGGGTGCCGTTGACAAGATCTGCAGACTCGACACGAACCAGAGGAAACATCCAGTGCGATGCTGTCAACACCAAGAATGGCATCGCAAAAGTGCCGTGCAGCTTCGTCGTGATGTGCACACACGGGGCAGTGAGTCACGATCGCATACTGCAGGGTGACAGCTTGAGGTGACACTGCCATACTTAGCCAATGAGAGCAAGTACGCCGACCCAACACTTCTCCTCTCACGAGCTATTTCATTTTCAGCGCTGTTGCAACACACCACAGCAGCAATGGCTCGTGCTATGCTGATCTGCGCCCTTGTGGCAGCTGCAGGTGAGCGACGCAACCGCGTAGTACAGGCGTGTTTTCAACTTTTGACTTAAAGTCATGGAGCTGAGCGTCCCGTTTCTACACAGGCAGCTAACCCTGCCGGGAGAACTGCAGGCCACTGCTGCTTAGATCCCGTGCTCACGCCTGACACCAACCGTTCATTGTGTGACGATGCAGCTGTTGTTGCACTAGGACAGGCCCAGCAGAAGCCCAACGGCATCTTGGTGAGCTGTCGGGTCTGGTGTGCATGGAATGCAAACGATCAACGGCGCATGCATGGGTATGCTGTCCGGCACCAGACGAAGCAAACCAGCGTTTCTAGTTTTTCTTAGCGTTACAATGCGGGCGTGAGAGTTCAGGCTCGCATGCCAGTGGTTGCACAACAGCAGCAGCCCTGTTGTTCCTGACACTGACTGACAAGATACGTGCTGCCTGCACACACTTTCGTCTACAGGTGACAGTGCAGTTTGACAACACCCTGAGCCGTGTCCAGGTGAGTGAACGCCACCAGCTGTACACGCCTTCCGCGATTCATAAGCCCTGCACAAACCTGACAGTCAGGCTGGTGACAAGTGACACACGGGTCTCAACAGTTCACGCCTTGCCGCTGCAACTGCCTGCTGCATAACAAAGCTCCGCTCAGATTCATAATCATACGTTCTGTTGATTCACTCGCGTGCTGCTATTTCTGCTCCACAGGGCAACATCAAGACTGTCAATAAGTACATGGCTGAGAAGCTGTGCCGCGTCGATGGCAGGGTGAGAAAGGGTGCTTTGCCACCAGAATCTGACCAGCACAAACTCCCGTCAATACCAACACAGATCAAACGTGGCTTTGTTGCATGTGCCTACTTCACACACTTTCAAAGTTTGAACAACGGGTGCAGCCAGTGTGTTAAGAGTCGGATATGCCAGTCCCCGTGCAGCCAGTGGCGTGGTCTCTTGTACCTTGCTTTGTGTAGAACAACTGCCTCGCTACGCACACTTAAAACGGTGACTGACATTCGTTGTGCCTTGTCCTGCTGCTGCTGCTGCTGCCGCAGTCAGTGGTGTCCCTGCGTGGCAAGGACCAGAGCTCCATGATGAACCACAAGTCAACAGTGAGTGCACGCTGCTGCTGCTGCTGCTGCTACTGCTAATGGTGCCAGCAGGATATGTGGTTCAATGTAATTCATTGCTTATCTCAATCAGCTCTGGTTCATGCACAGAGAGCTGTGATCTGGGTTGCAAGTGAGCAGCAAATCACCAATGCCTGCCAGAAAATAACACCTTGCACAACCTCCTGGACCCTGTGTACACCTGCCCATACACTGGCAGCATTCTGCTTGTACGCTGAACTAGCCGTGCTGTTTCTCCACTCGTCTAACCGTGCTGTTGCAGGTGGAGTTCTTCTGCGCCGGCCCCGACGTGAGGAAGCTCGTGAGCAACTGCAACGGCATGTGGAACAGGCACCAGCTCAAGGATGAGATTGAGGACCACACCACACCAGGTGAGCAGGCTCAGCCGACTGTTATATACATCGTTATAAAGATATTCATGACCAGTGCCTGCCTGCACTGCGACAAGATTGAGGGCCACACCAGGTAAGCTGCGCTCTGCGATGCAGCTCACAGCTGCTGACATGCATGCTGTGGACGGACTGATGCCCATTCTCTGGCTGCTGTAGCGTCGTAACAATGTAAAGATTGTGGTGCATCTTGTGCCTGCCTGTTTCTTGCAAGACACTGCACAAGCAAGTCATCAAGTGTGGTCACTGCTGCTGCTGCTGCTGCTGCTGCTGCTGCTGCTGCTGCTGTGCAGACATTGAGGTGCAGAAGGTCGTGTCCTGCGTTCCCGCCCACATGGCCATGGGCGGCCGCAAGATGCTGTAAAGCTGCGAAGCATACCTGCAACAAACAAGCCGGTTGTGCAAACCCATGAGAACTTCAATCGCAATGCTGGCTGTTGATACTTGGCGGAATTGTGGACGGACTGGTGCGGAGCAAGGGCAACAGTGCCTGCTGTGATGCACGCATGTCAACGCGCAGTGGTGTGTGGTTATCGGAATCGCCTGACATTTGATTGCATAAGGCGCATGCCTTGCTTGCATGAGCACCCGCCATGCAGCAAGCCATTCACTGCATACACAGCTGTTTGTACTACTTGTTTAATTGTGACCATTGCTTGTGCCTCAAGCGACAACCTATGGACGCAGAGCTCTCTCATATCACGTTCTTGAGCTGAGAGGCCTGAACTTCAGGCTGAGCTGAGCTTGTTGTTCACAGGGGCAGCAGTCTAGGATGTTGGAGCAGAGGTGTTGCACTGTTCAATGACTATTGTAACAATTGAATTGCACAACGGTGTTCCTATATTGTGATGGCCAACTACTAGCTGCCCCTATGGGACAGTACCGGCACACACTTGCAAGTTGCAACTGTACAGCTCAGCACGGGCAGCAGACGTACTGAGATGACAGGATGGTGATCCACCGGCTGTAACGAACACGCAGCTCAGCATGTGAATTCATAGCTAGTCGGGCCAATCGTGTTATGCTCCTGCAGGAGCCAGCTGGCGGGTAGAGTGTTTGAATGGGTGCTCACCTTGGACCACGGGTTTCTCGCGTTCAAAGACCAGATGCTGGTGCAGACGATCTTGAAAGCACTAAGCAGTAACACACTACAAGCTGTTGAGAATCTGAAGCCTCCACGTCGCTCTTGGCTGTTCTGACCCTTGAAGACGAACTTATCCACCTGGTGCGCGACATTAGGCGTGTCTTGGTCACGATCAAGCATTAAACGGCCTTTATACACTATCAGAATGTGGTTTGGCTACAACAGGCAGCACGCTGCGTTCACTGGTGCGGCGAACAATATTCAGCGTTCTTCAGCCGCAGCTGCAGGCATATAGTTGCCTTTTTCCACACGTGCAGGTGCGTCTGGTCCCACCAGCCTGCAGCGGGCTTGACTGCTGCAAATCAGCTGCTGTCCAGTTTGCCTGGGTGGCTTGTTCTGGCAGCAGGATCTTTCTCTCTAAAGCTGCTCTTGTTCAATGCCGCAGAAACATACACAACGTAGCAGTGCCGCAGCCTCTGCACCGCCCAAGGCTCTCCTGCAGCAGCACTTGCCAGCAGCAGTAGCAGTACGCGTCACAGCAGCAGTTGGCAGTAGCGTGCATGGCGCGCACAACCAGCAACGTCCCGCCTCCGCAGCAGCAGGGCAACGGCCTTCCTGCGCACCAGATCAACCCAGCTGATGACTCAGACAGCGATGCTGACGAGCCTCCTGGCTTGATTGACGCAGATGATGGAGACCAGCTTGGATATGAAGCAGAGCAACCACCACCACAGCCTGTTGCTGTTGCTGTTGCTGTTGTTGTTCCTGCAGCCAACAACATTGCAGCAGCAGCAGCACCCGCAGCACCTTCCACATCAGAGCCAGGAGCTGCCCCTGACGCCGCACCAGCAGTAGTAGCTAATGGCGTGGCAGCGCCACTGCCAAACGGGCTTGCAGGACGGGGTCTGCCATTGCGTGCAGGCAATGGAATGCTTGCAGGAGGAGACGTGCTGCCTGCAGCAGGTGTTGGAGATTTTGAAGATTACGGCAGCACAAGTGACGGCATAGATGACATGCCTGAGCTGTTAGATGCAGACGACGGCGATGAATATGAGGTGATAGACATGCAGGAAGAAGCTGCAGAGCCAGCAGGCGCAGCATCACCAACACCACCTGCGCCAACAACACCAGCAGCAGCAGCAGCGCTTCCGGCAGCAGCCAGCAACCAGCGCAGCTTGGATGAGGCAATAAGGCAACCGGCAGCAGCACCATCAACACCAGCAGCAGAAGCAGCAGCCCCTGCAGACCCCGCAGCGGCAGCAAACGGGCAGCTGGCAGATGCAGGCAGCAGCGAAGCAGCTCAGTCTGAGGCAGCCGATGCTGTTGCAGCAACACCTGCAACAGCACCTGCAGCACCAGCACCAGTAGCAGCAGCAGCAGATGATGATGATGATCGCCTCATCAACGGTGATGCTGAAAGCGACGATGACGAGATCCCTGCGCTCGTGGATGCAGACAATGAGGCAGACAATGATGGCATGGAGACAGGGGAAACCTCAAACGAGTCAGAAGGCGACCCGCCAGTAACGCCAGAGACAGCAGAAGCAGCACCAAAGGCAGCAGCAGCAGCAGCAACCAGCAAGCAGGCTGCTGCGGCTACCAAGGTAGATCCTGCAGATGCACCAGCAGCAGCAGCAGCAGCAGCGCAGGATCCTGCTGCTGCCAAGGCATCCAAGCCGCAGCAGGACAAGGGTAAGAAGCAGCCAGCAGCAGCAGCAGCAGCAGCAGGGGAGGGTAGCAGCAGTGCAGCACCGAAGCAGGCTGCTGCTGCTGCTGCTGCTGCTCCTGCTGCTGCCAAGCTCGCTGCTGAGGAAGCTGATGCTGCTGCCCTCAAAGCATCTGCATCGGGCCGCGTTGCGAAGGAGGAGACCCTGGCTGCTGCTGCTGCCGAGGTGGCCGCCGCTGCTGCTGTTGAGATGGCAGCTGCAGAGAAGAAGAAGCATGAGGAGCAGAGCAAGGCTGCGAGTGCTGCTGCTAAGGCGGCAGCTGCAGAGAAAAGGAGGCAGGAGGAGGAGGCCAAGAAGAAGGCAGCTGATGAGGTAAGCTGTGTTCAACAAGGTTGATTTGAACTGCATCTTGTCCGGCGCTGGTCCTGCGCTGGTGGTTTTGTTGCCGGGTTCGGGGCGTCGGGGCGTAGGGCATGGGGGTTTGTGTAGCGTCTAACATTCGGGGGGCTGGCCAGTGGCTGCTCGGGAGCGGTACTCGATTATGAACGACTGCCTGTGGGTGTGCGGTGTGTGTGCTGTCTGCATGTTCCGAAGGGACTGTTGTGACTAATACTGGCAGGGTGCCTGGTCGACGGTGCAGCTTGTTGTGTTGCACTGTGTGTGCACCTGCCAGCTGACACTGTGGTGCAAGGGTTGCAGAGCATGCACGGGCAGATTTGCAATGCGGTTGAGAAAGTGCTTAGATGTGCGGCATGCAGGGTGGTGTTGGATCTATCTGCGCCTCCTGTTGTTGTATCTATCTGCTCTATTCTCTGTCCATGACGCTGCAGCTCGCGGCGGGCAGGAGGCGCATTGCTGTGACCGCTGTAAATCTCCTACGTACTCACATGCTCTGCTGCGTTCTGCTCTCTGCCCTGTTTTTGGTTGCGCTGCAGATGATGCAGCAGCTGCTGGCTGAGGAGGATGCAGTTCATGTGCTGCTGTGAGCTCCCCAATTACTTATATTCTCTGCTGCTTTCTGCTGTAATTGATTGATTGCTGTCTGCTGTGTGATTGTTACGTGCGCTGCAGATGATGCAGAAGCTGCTGGCTGAGGAGGAGGCAGAAAAGGAGCGGGTGCGCCTTGAGCTGGAAAAGAAGGAGCAGGAGAAGAAAGACAAGAAGAAAAAGAAAAAGGAGAAGCAAAAGGAGAAGAAGAAGACCTCAGCAGGAGGCGCAGGGGAGGCAGATGGGGAGCAGGACGCAGCAGACAGTGATAACGAGGCAGCAGCAACACCAGCAGCAGCAGCACCAGCAGCAGCAGCAGCACCAGCAGCAGCAGCATCAGTGGGTGAGGCTAGCAGCAGCGCTTCTGCGGCAGCAGCAGGGGCTAGCAGCAGCAGTGCGGCAGCAGCAGCTAGCGAGGCTGGCAGCAGCAGCAGCGCAGCAGCAGCTGCAGCACCTGCTGCGTCGCCTGCTGCAACTGACAAGAAGAGTAAGAAGGCAGCAGCAAAGGAAGCAGCTAAGGCAGAAGCAGCAGCTGCAGCAGCAGCAGCAGCAGCAGCAAAGGACAAGGGTAAGGCTCCAGTACCAAAGATCTCAGGTGCTGAGGCAGCAGCTGAGCTGATTGCGCAGCAGCAGCGCCTGCAGGAAGAGAAGGAAGCGGCAGCAGCAGCAATGCGTCAGAAAGAGGCCGCAGCAAAAGCAGCAGCAGCTAAGGCAGAGGCGGTAGCCGCAAAAGCAGAGGCGGCTGCAAAGGCAGAAGCAGAACGGCTGCAGTGGCAGCAGCGTGAGTGTGAGGAGGCAGCGGCAGCAGCAGAGCAGGAGCGGCAGCGCATGGACCTGCTTGCAGCAGCACAGCAGGCAGCTTTGGAGGTGCAGCAGCAGCGAGCAGGACAAGCAGCAGCTGGTGCTGGACCCTCATCTGCTGCTGCTGCTGGGCCGTCTGCAGGACGTGCTAGCCCACATGCAGCAGCAGCAGCAGCAGCGAGGCCTCGCATCGCCGTGTCTAGCATGTACCCTGCCAACACATGCTACGCCCAGCTGCACATTCCCAACGGCAGCGTGATTGCCGCTGCTGTAAGCCCCAGCCAGCGCGATTTCGAGCTCGGGAAGATCGCAGCAATGGAGCGAGCGCAGAAAGCACTACGCGCTGCACAAGCAGGCACAGCAGAGCACGCGGCAGCACTCGCAGCACAGCAGGCAGCAGCACTAGAGGTCCGCAGTGCGCCGCCACCAGCAGCAATGCAGCCGAGGGCCCCTCCGGGCTATGCACCGCCACCTGCAGCGCTAGCACACCTGCCGCCACATCTGCAGTACGCTCAGCAGCGCTCAGCAGTAGTAGCACCGCAGCCTCCTGCACCAGTTGTAGCAGCAGCAGCAGCAGCACCGCAGGCTGGGCTGCGGCCTGGGGTGCAGCTGCCACCGCATTTGGCAAACCTGCCACAGTTTGCGCACTTGCGTGCAGCAGCAGGGCCGCCGCCGCCGCCACCAGCAGCAGCAGCACCGGCTCAGCCTGCTGCTAGCATGCCACCGGCGCCGCTGCCTTTCCATGCGCCAGCACCAGCAGCTGTAGCTGGCCCGTCGGCAGCAGCAGCAGCAGCTCCTGCAGGCATGCCAGGTCAGCAGCAGCAGCAGCAACCGGCGCACGTGGCAGCGATGATGGCGGCAGCAGCAGCGAAGGACAAGGCGCTGCAGGAGCAGCAGTCAAAGTCAAAGAAGTCAAAGTCAAAGCCGGCAGTTGAGGAGCACCATGACAACGAGTGCGTGGTGTGCATGGAGCGCTCGATTGAGGTGATGCTGCTGCCGTGCAAGTGCTTCAAGCTGTGCACGGTGTGCAGCGATGACATCAGGGAGAAGAACCAGCCGTGCCCGTGGTGCAGGCGTGATGTGGACCGCCACATGCGCGTGCGCAAGTGAGGTGTTGTTGTAGCTGCAGCAGCATGTATCAAATGCGCAGAAGGTGTCTGGGCTGGTCAGATTCTCAACATGTGTTCGGCTAGTGGTGGTGCATGGCTAGTGGTGTATGGGGGCTGTCAAGCTACCTATGACGGGAGACAGCAGCAGCAGCAGCAGCAGTAGCAGTAGCAGGGGGCAGCTGGCAAGCTTGAGCAGGCGATGGCATTGCCACTCTGGTAGTCGTTGCAATTGCTGGCAGACCACTCAGAATGTCAGTTCATGCTGTGGTCAGGCTGACAAGCCTTCTTACAGCTTGATTGCATGTGGTGACATTGGAAACTCCTTGTGTATCTAAATTATGGCCATGTGTTCTAGTTTTTGCATCAGGCCATTTCTCTGACTGGCAGCGCAGACCACTTGCAGAGTGAGCTGGTGCCCGTCCAGGGCCAAGGCTAGGCAAGGGTCAGGCTGGTGGTGCGCTGCATGTTATATTCTTGATCATTGGGCAAGCAAGATTGTTGCGGTTTGTGATTTGATATGGCTGACTCTGGCATCATTTGGAATGGTGTGCCTGTGCCTGTTGTATCAGAGTACTGCTACCTTGGCCTGTGGTTCAACAATGCCTGCAACTGGAATACGCACTTTGAGAAGATGTTGGCAAACGTGCATCGTGTGAAGGGTGGGCTCATGCCAGTTTGGAAGAGCCGGCTCATCAGCGTGGAAGTAAAGCGTATCATTCTGCTTACATGCGTTCGCCCGATTGTTGAATATGGCAGTGAGGTCTGGTTTCCGTCAACTGCAAGGCAACTGCGACAGATTGACAAAGTGCAGACTGACATCATCAAGTGCTCAATGCGTTGTGGCAAGGAGCGCCCTTGCACTTCACTTGTTCTGGCTGAATGGGGTGTGAAGCCATTGCACATGTGGCTTCATCAGAGAGCGATGGAGTATTACTTTAGGGTCCAGCGTATGCAGAATTCGCGTTTGCCACGTCAGGTTTTCTCAGCTGAGTGGAAGCGCCCTAGTGGTGCTGTTGCGGTGACACCTTGGCATAAGTATGTGCAGAGTTTGCTTTGCAAGTATGGTGTGGATGTTGAGGCGGCGGCTGATCGAGGTAATGCGTGCAAGAATCACATCAACCGTCAGGTCAGGAAGCTGCATGCAGACACAATTGTTTGTGAATCACTGCAGCACTCTACTTTGAGCCGTTACATCACGTATGTGCACCCTACACATGCTGATGCCATGCGTTTTCAAAGGGCTAGGCCCCTTTTGTGTTCTGGTGCGCCAACGCGTGGTATTGAGTTGCTGATGCGTGTTCGAATGGGCTGTCTTTGCGTGCATGAGCGTACCAGTCGTTATGGCGGCAGCAGAGCTGATTCTAACACAGCATGTCCTGCTTGTGGTCAGGGTGTTGAGTCTTTGTCACATCTGATGTTTGATTGTCCCGCTACTTCTGCTCAGAGGGATACTATGCTTGATGAAATTCGGTCTTTTTTGCGTGGTGTTGCTGGCGGCGCTGAAAAATTGCGCAATGTGTTGTCGGTGACTGATGCATCCACTAAGTTGTTGCGTTTTGTTTCTGATGATATTTGGGGTAGTAGGGGGGTGTGCCGAGTGATATCTAGGAGCATTGCTGAGTATCTTGTCCAAGCTTGGGATGTGCGTAATAATTGCAAACACAATGGAGCAGTGCTCCCTCTTTCTTCCGCTCCTGAGGGGCGCGGGGCCGATGGCGTTGATGCTATGGCTTAATGGGTAACATGATGATGATGATGATGATGATGGTGATTTGATATGTCAAGTGCGTTCTCAATGCAGGCTTGCAGCCAGGCTGTGCGCAAGCTATGCCGTGTACAGCTTGGCACAGCTGTACTGCCTCACGCATGCAGGCTTGAAAGGTTTGTGCGGTATGCATGATTCAATGCATGCTGTATCATTCAGCGTTTATCTCTTGACCATGCCAATGGGCCAGAAGAGACACCGCCACGTTCTCCCTGCCCAAGTGAGGTGCCAGGACCGCGCATGACGCAGCTGTAAGCCGCATCACCCGTGAATTTGAGTGAACTTTTTATTTCAATGAAAGAGACACAGCAACACGAACGCCTGGAGGTGCAAACTAAAATAACAAGATCTATGCCGGTGAACAGCGACGAGAGGGCGCTCTCGACGGTCTTATCACTCGTTGGGTGTGCCTAAACAATTCAGACATAGCTACGGCTAAGAAACGCCACTCGCACCACGCGCCAAACACACACTATCACTCACCTGTCCTACGGTTCTCAAGCTGTCGATTGCAGTGGGATCGTGCTGAACAGTTTGCACCGATAGCATCGTTCTGTGCTTGCAAGTCGCAGCCATGCAGAGCTGCATTGGGCGCACCAGTGGCGCCCCAAGCCTGGCAAAGCAATCCAGGCCAACTAGGGCGCAATGCGTTGCTGTGAGGGCAGCAGCAGAGCCCCAACAGCCATTAAAGCAGTCTGGACGCCGTGCCATGCTGGGCATGGCTGGTTTGGCGCTGCTGGCTGGCACTGCTGCTGCTCCAGCACAGGCAGGAGAGCCATTCCTTGCATCAACTGGAGGCAAGGGATTCTTGGCAGAGGAGGAGCGGGCGCTGCTGAACCTTCGTATCCAAGCAGAGACTGAGGCGCGCAGGGAGATCCAGGCAGAGCGGGAAAAGCTTGAAGCGGAGGGACGCAGGTCTCAGGTGGGCGCCGCTGCTTGCAGGAAACAGCAGGAGACAGCATGTTCCGAGAATGAGCATCGCAGAAGATAAGCCGGGTAGGACGTGACGGAGCATCGTGAGAAAGGAATGTACTTTGCCAGCTGTGCGCCACGGCCCATGGCATCACTGCGTTGCCGTTAACTGCTGCAAACGTGCATGTATCATGTGCAACCCTGTGTGCAACCGGCAAGCTGCGTGCCACGCCATACAGCACTAATATCGTGGGCATCACTGAGTTTGTGTCAACTGTCTAACTGCTGAAAACGTGCATGTATCATGTGTAACCTTGTGTGCAGATCGGCAAGCTATGTGGGCGCCGCTGCTTGCAGGAAACAGCCTCCTCTGCAAGCAGGGATCAGCTAACATACTGAACCTCTTTGTTTCCTTTGTTGCTCATTTTCTACCGCACTATCCTACTTGTCCCCGCAGATGGGCCAGCTGTGTGCCACCCCCTTTGGCATCGATATCGTGGGCATCACCGAATTCGTGGCGCTGGTGGGTGCGCTGGTGGGCGGCATCACAGCGCGGCAGCGCAAGGCTGAGCTGGAGCGGCTCAACGAGCAGCTGCGCAAGATCAACATGAGCCTGCGGCAGCAGGCGCGCGCAGGCACCGTGTACGCGCCAGGTGGGCTCGCTGGCGATACTCACCCCCGACCGGGTTATGTGTAGCAGCGCGTCGTGTTGGCATACATAATAATAATCAATCCTTGTAAGCCATACCTTTCGGCATCGGCAACCGCGCCTAACCCACTGGGGAGGCGGAAAGCAGACTGATTATTCTCTCTATTTTATTTTCGGTGTAAGGTAGACCACCCAGACCCTTACACCCCTTACTAGGCAGCATGTGGGAATCACCCCATACGGTGGACTGCATACCTAGCAGGGCCGGTGTGTATATAGCCAGCAATCGACGGAGTCCTGCGGAGAGTTGCGAGGACATTAGCAGCATCCTTCCTTCGGCTTTCGTTGACTGTATCCCTGAGTCCAGGGACATACTGCTTAGGCTCAGAATCGAACCTGCAACCTTTCGGCCACTGTTCGTCCGTCATCACCACTGCGCCACGTGTTTAACGTCCCGCCGGACATTGTTGGCATACATGTCGTTGGTGATTGATCAGGCTTGCGTTGACAGCTGGAGCAGCTGCGCAAGATTAACATGAGCCTGCGGCAGCAGGCACACGCAGGCACCGTGTACGCACCAGGTGGGCTTGGTGGCGGCACATGCTGTGGTGGTTGGTTCAGTGGTGTGCAGCAGGATAGTGGGTGAATGATCAGCTGCGCAAGATCAACATGAGCCTGCGGCAGCAGGCACGCGCAGGCACCGTGTACGCACCAGGTGCGTTGGTTGCAGGGCGTGCTGTGGCAGTTGATCAGTAGTGTGCTGCAGCGGGATAGCGGCTCAACGAGCAGCTGCGCAAGATCAACATGAGCCTGCGGCAGCAGGCCCGCGCAGGCACCGTGTACGCACCAGGTGGGCTTGGTGGCAGGATGTGATGTGGCGGTTGGTTAGTGGTGTGCAGCGGGATAGTGGGTGAATGAGCAGCTGCGCAAGATCAACATGAGCCTGCGGCAGCAGGCGCCCGTGTACGCACCAGGTGGGTTCGCTGGCAGCACATGCTGTGGCAGTTGATTTGATGCTGTGCAGCAGGATAGGGGGGAGATGGGCAGCTGCGCAAGATCAACATGATCCTGCGGCAGCAGGCATGCGCTGGCACCGTGTATGCACCAGGTGGGCTTGCTGGCAATACTCAATCCCAACCAGGTTACACTTGGGAATACTGATAGCAGGGTAGCATTGGCAGCGCATTGTGTTTTGCATACATGTCGTTGGTGGTTGATCAGGCTTGTGTTGGCAGCTGCAGCAGCTGCGCAAGATCAACATCAGCCTGCGGCAGCAGGCACGCGCAGGCACCGTGTACGCACCAGGTGGGTTTGTTTGTGCGGCGCTCTGATTTCAATCAGATTGGTTTCCGTGTAGCAGGGTACGCACCGGGCGGGTGTTGGGTTGGCAGACGCTGAAAGTTGCGGTCAAGGAAGTTGTGTACAGCCTTTTGAGGCGATCCTGTCGGTCAGATGCTGGGCATATGCCGGTGTGTATGCCTTGCTTGCTGTTGTTTGGAGCTGGAGCGACGAGCAGCTGCGCAAGATCAACATGAGCCTGCGACAGCAGGCACGCGCAGGCACCGTGTACGCACCAGGTGGGCTGGCGGTTTGTTGACGCCCACATGATAACGTACGCATCTCCGTGTGGTCGCCACTGGTGACCGTCCTCGCAATCAGGTTATTTATGTATAGTTATCTTAGTGTGAGCATGACTGTAGTCGGCAGCGGGTGGTGCTTGGCATATGTCAATTGTTGTAGCTCAGGCCGCCGGTCTTGACAGCTGGAGCAGCTGCGCAAGATCAACATGAGCCTGCGGCAGCAGGCACGCGCAGGCACCGTGTACGCACCAGGCGGGTGCGTTGGCGGGTTTGTTGGTGATACTCACTCCCAACCAGGTTATGTGTAGCAGGGCAGCGTCATCAGCGCGTTGTAATTGGCATACATATCGTTGGTTGTCGATCAGGCCTGTGTTGGCAGCTGGAGCAGCTGCGCAAGATCAACATGAGCCTGCGGCAGCAGGCACGCGCAGGCACCGTGTACGCACCAGGTGGGTTTGTTGGCGGTTTATGTGCGACACCGTCACTGCCATTAGGTCTGTTATGTATAGCAGTGCAACGTGAGCATGTCTGTAGCCCCCAGCTCAGGCAAGCGCAGGCACCATACATGCACCAGGGGACCACTGATGAACATAATCCATGTGAAGCGTCTCAGGCTCTGCATGATTGTTCTTGTAAAGGTGCTGCTCAGCCCACGACAACAGGCACATGCAGGCACCGTGTATGCACCAGGTGCAAGTTGGCTGGAAAGGTTGTCTTCATGGTTGCTGCTGTGTTTGCACTGGCAATTTGGTGGGACTCGGACAGCAAACACGTCAACTAATGAGGCATCCTGCAGGCCACCAGTCTGCAGCTGAGCTATGGCATTGAGTTTTGGCTATAGAACTCTCGGGCCCCTTTTAGACTCACTCCTGTTTTCTCTAGTTTTCGCACAGAGGAGGGTAGGCTCAAGCAGGCCAAAGCCTTGCTTCTGATGTGTAGGACTTCTGATGCGTGACTGCGCTGAACATCAAGACGTGCCCTGCCATCTCCTCACTCTGCCGCAGGCCTGTCGTACGCACCTCCCATCGGCAGCAACGGCAACGGCGCCGCCCCCAGCAACGGCGCAACAGCAGAAGCAGAGCCCATGGGCATGCAGACAGTCACAGCCACAGTCACGGCGCCGCGGCCTCCAGTGGCCAGTGCAGCAGCAGCCACTGCAGCAGCACCCAGTGCGGCGCCTGCACCTGACAAGACGCTGTTCTCAATGGATGAGGAGGAGATGACCAGCGACCAAATACAGTGCAGGTGGGTGGTGGTGCGAAGGCTTACTAGCAGGCAATGACGCACTAGCGTTGGGTCGCAGGTGCCATGTTGCTGCTGCTTTGAAGCTCTTGGTGCGTGCCTTCTGGAAGCCTGTTTGCTGCTGTGTTGCTGCTGTCTGCCAGGCATGTTATGCACTCATTCCCCACACGTCAGGCACATCAATGTGTTCCGTGCTGCTGCTGTTGCCATCTGCCAGGCATGTTATGCACTCATTCCCCACACGTCAGGCACATCAATGTGTTCCGTGCTGCTGCTGTTGCCATCTGCCAGGCATGTTATGCACTCATTCCCCACACGTCAGGCACATCAATGTGTTCCGTGCTGCTGCTGTTGCCATCTGCCAGGCATGTTATGCACTCATTCCCCACACGTCAGGCACATCAATGTGTTCCGTGCTGGTGCTGTTGCCATCTGCCAGGCATGTTATGCACTCATTCCCCACACGTCAGGCACATCAATGTGTTCCGTGCTGCTGCTGTTGCCATCTGCCAGGCATGTTATGCACTCATTCCCCACACGTCAGGCTCATCAATGTGTTCCGTGCTGCTGCTGTTGCCATCTGCCAGGCATGTTATGCACTCATTCCCCACACGTCAGGCACATCAATGTGTTCCGTGTTGCTGCTGTTGCCATCTGCCAGGCAAAGGCCATGGACAAAAGCCAACAACAGTCTGACCGTACGCAACAGTACCTGTAGCCAGTCACTCAAATGTATAGCTGTTCCAATTGCTGCTGCTCTTGCCCCTGCCAGGGATGCGCTGCGTGCCAGCAAGCTTCCTTTCATGATTCACCGACAAACACCAACAGCAGTCTGAACTTACGCTGCCAGTAGCTGACCCAGTCATATGACTAACTGCTTTCTGCTGCTGCTGCTGCCACCTGCCAGGGATGCGCTGCGTGCCGGCAAGCGCTTCCTGAAGGAGGCCAACGGCAGTGCTGCCATGGTGCGCTTTGAGAAGGCGCTCATGCTGTCAAAGGCGCTCGACAACAAGGTGCGCGCCTGAGCTTAGCGACTGCAGCAGCAGCAGCAGCAGCATGCAATGTTGCAGCACTAGGCACCTGCTTGTTTGTTGTGTGCTCATACTGTCAAAGGTGCTCGACAACAAGGTGCGCGCCTGAGCTTAGCGACTGCAGCAGCAGCAGCATGCAATGTTACAGCAGTAGGTACCTGCTTATTTGTTGTGTGCTCATGCTGTCAAAGGCGCTCGACAACAAGGTGCGGCCTGGAAGCTCTGCAACGCAGTGGCAGCGTCATGCAATGTTGTAGCATAATATAGCGCTAGGTGTTCGTTTCCTTCTTGCGCATTCACTGTCAAAGGCACTCGACAACAAAGGTGCGAGGTTGAAATTCAGCAAGTGCAGTGACAGGGATGACATGCGATGGATCGTAGCAATAGGCACCTGCTTGTTTGTCGTGTGCTCATGCTGTCCAAGGCGCTCGACAACAAGGTGTGCCCTTGGAGCTCAGTGACCGCAGCAGCAGCAGCAGCGTCATGCAATGTCACAGTACTAGGTACCTGCTTGTTGGTTGCGTGCTCATGCTGTCCAAGGCACTCGACAGCAAGGTGCGCGCTGGCAGCTCAGCGACAGCAGCAGCAGCAGCAGCACTAATGTTTGGCGCAACAGGAGCACAAACAGTGTATGTTGCCACGGAGCAACAACGGGTCAACAGCAACTTGAAGTACCTGCAAACTGGCAGAGCACAGGTCCTGCATGCTCAGCAGCTCCCCCTTCCCGCCTGTCCCCATCAGCTACCTTCTTTGTTCTTTTGCTGACTGCTGCTGTCTGACTGTCGTCTCCTGGCGTTTTTTCTCCTGCCGTGCAGGTCCAGGAGCGGCGTGCCACCCGCGGCCTGGCTGCTGCTGCGCGGCTGCAGGGCCAGTACCGCAACGCCATCAAGCACTTGGAGCGGGTGCTGGAGATCAGCCAGCAGATGCGCGAGTACACAGGTGTGCATGCTTGCATTGGCTCCTTGGATTGCATTGGATAGACTGTTGTGGATGGCTTTCTGATGTTGAGCTCCAGCTGCATTCTGCTTGCTACCTGCTGTTCAGTTGTGCTGCACTTCCTACATGATGCTGATGCGCCCTCACACATGGCTACCCAACCTTCAGTCATCTTGTTCATGTTGTCGCAACATAATGATGTTGGTCTAAATGTCAGCTGATGTGGTTGCACGCTGTTTGCCTCCTGCTGTTGTGTGCAAAGTGCCTCAGCCAGTATCCAAGCTGTGTGCAGTATATGGGGGTGATTTTACTCCCCGCAAGGGTCCTCCCCAGTGCTATTTTGCACGCTGTACTCCTCCTGCTGTTCAGCACTTTTAACTTTGAGCGCGTTGTTGATGCTGCTGCTGCCATGTGCAGGTGACGCCGACGCATTTGGCACCATCGCTGACTGCTACACCGACCTGGACGAGTTTGAAAAGGCAGCTGCCTTCTACGACAAGTACATCCAGGTGAGGCACGCCTGCTGCGTTTATGACAGATCTAGACTTTGTAACTGTGCGCGTCTTACTTTCAGCTCTGCTTTGCCTGTGAAAAGCAGCGGTTATGTAAACTAGCATTATTTCAACCAAAAAGAGACCTAACATTGGCTGCCTGTGTATCGGCTGTGTTTCTGCGTGCTGCAGTGCATGGCCAAGGATGGGCCCGTCTGAGCAGCTGCAGCACGCAGCAGGCAATTTGGCGGGACGTTGGTGGCAGTGTTGCAGCGTGGCCAACTGAGAGCTGAGAAGCTGAGAACAGCAGAGAACAGCTGAGAACAGCAGAACGAGCAGCATAACCAGCAGCAGTGCGAGTGCTTCCAACCGGGTTTGCACAGGTTGACTTGGGGGCAGTGAGAGCGATGCAGTAGTTTGCAGCATGCAGCTATTGGAGAGCCGTCAACTGCTGCAGAAGTGAGCGACAAGCACCTTGATGTGTGTGTTTTGCAGCAGCGATGCGAGTGGAGAGCAGTACAAATTGCGCCGCTGCTGAGCATGTCAGGACGCGTGTGCGATACTTAGGCGCATGCCTTACCTGGGTGCATGCTCAGCAGCAGCAGCAGCACTGGTATCGACTTTGAAGTTTGCTGGGCGCATTAATGCATGGCAGCGGCTAGTTTGCAGTGATGAGTGTGAGGTGGCACAGCCAACGTAAATGGCTGCACAGCAGTTCTGCTGTGTGTCGCTGAGCATTTAAACACGTTGACTTGCATACACGTTGCTGCTGCTTGTAACTAAGTTTGATCAGCGAAGCATCTGAGCCTGGAAGGGTGGGATGCGGTGACATGCGCCGGTCAGGTCCAGAGCACCAGAGTAGGATCGCCACAACAAGTACAGCCCATTGACACTGCCATGCTGGTGCCATACGCGGCAGGGCGGTCTACAACATCCCGGATACCGCACGAATGTCCACTCCGGGGCTGATTGGGTGCAATCTGCCTACCTAACAAGTCCTGTAACAGTCATCAGTAACTGTCTGTCATGACAGTTTACGTACGTTGAAGGCCCGAAGTCGCATACTAGCATGCATGTGAGAAGACGGTTGATTATTATCGTGCCAAGGGCCTCTGTCACCGCAGTGCATGCGAACCTGTCCGGCACTTGCTCTCGAAGTCTTGCATGGGCTACTAGCAACGATCGTCTTAATTTTACATTGACATGACAGCTGTCGATTGCGTTCTACAGAGCTTACTGGCGTTCGCCGTCGCTTGCTGCACATCGCTTGTCTAGCCCTGTTGCTTGAGCTTTTGCCCGCTGGTGCGGCTGCTAGTTGCGTCCAGACGTTTTGTTAGAGCTTCATTGCATCTTTACGTTGCGTGCTGCCACGCTCAGCACCCTCGGCCCGCACATAGTAGTCAGCAGCCTCTCAGGCTGCTGCAGCAGCAGCCCTAGGCCCCAGCAGGCGCAGCAGCGCGTCTAGGAGCCATGCAGAACGACGAAATCATCTGGCAGGTCATCAACCACCATCACTGCAGCTTCAAGTCGAAGACCAAGACTCAGAACTTCTGCAGGAATGAGTTCAACGTCACAGGGCTGTGCAACCGCTCGTCATGCCCGCTAGCAAACAGCAGATACGCAACCATCAAGGAGGAAGACGGCCGGTGCTACCTCTACATGAAGACAGTAGAGCGCGCACACACGCCCAAGAACATGTGGCAGAAAATTCGCCTCAAGCGCAACTATGCGCAGGCACTAGAGCAGCTGGATGAACACTTGCAGTACTGGCCAAAGTTCCTGGTGCACAAGAACAAGCAGCGGTTGACCAAGATAACGCAGTACCTCATTCGCATGCGCAAGCTGGCGCTCAAGTCAACGCCCAAGCTGGTGCCCATTGCAGCCAGGTGGGTGGCAGCAGCAGTTCTGGCAGGGGTAGGGTTTGGCAGCTGCTGCGGCAGCAGCGTAGCATACGGTGTGGAGTGCCTCAAAGCGCTGCCTTGCATGGCAGCAGGATCAATGTCGGTCAGTCAGACTACAGGGCAGGCTAGGCTAATGGCAGCTGTGGCGGCAGCAGCAGCAGCAGCATGCCAGGTGTGGTGCATAAACGCGCCAGCAAGCATGATAAACAGCAGGCAGCGGGGGTTGCACAGCAGGGCGGGGTTTGGCGGCTGTCGTGACAGCGGCATATTTCTCTTTGTTGCCGAGCACATGCGTTGGGTCGCCAGCAGCATATCTGTTGCGACAGCACATGGCTGCTGATGTGGAATGGGAGTGCGAAGCAGTTGCTTGGAGCAGGGGTCCATGAGGCAGCGCAGGGTTGGGACTCAGTGGACGAGCAAGTGCAAGAACAGAGCAGTGAAGATGCTTGGCAGCAAAGCTGTCTGCATGCATGCGGAGGAATATTGAGAGAAGAGAGTGCTGCTGGTACGAATGAGCAGCATTGTGTTGTGGTGACGCATAATGCTTCAGATAGGCTGAGTAAAAGTTCAGCAGTTGTAAGCTGTGGTGACTGCAACAGCAGGCAGCAGCAGCAGCAGGAGCTTGAACTCAACGTCTACACGTCTGATTATCATTACGCACATCTCCTCAACCTTCATTGCACATGCTGTTGTCGCCTGTGTTGCGGCTGCAGAACTGAGAAGCGCGAGCGCCGCCGCGATGCCAAGGCTGAGGTGGCGACCCTTCAACTGCTTGCTGAGAACACAGCAGCCTTGCACACACAATCAACATTGTTGCGGCTTCTTGCAGGACTGGGAAGCATGAACACAGTGCTTATACACGTGTGCCTTTTTCCAAGCACGTCTGCATCACCGTCACTGCTCGTGATGCTTCTGTGTCGCTTGCAGGACTGAGAAGCGCGAGCGCCGCCGCGAGGCCAAGGCTGAGGTTGCTGCGCGCCTGGACAAGGCCATTGAGAGCGAGCTGCTCAAGCGGCTGCAGAGCGGCACGTACGGCGACATCTACAACTTCCCACTCAAGACCTACGAGAAGGTGAGGTGGACAGTTGGGTGTGGCAGGCAGCACAGCTGGGTTGGGTGGCTGGTTTGTGTTTGCAGGTACGGCGACATCTGCAACTTCCCACTCAAGACGTACGAAAAAGGTGAGGTCGAACAGTTGGTTGTGGCAGGCAGCACAGCAGGGTTGCGTGGCTTGCATGTGTTGCACATACGGCGACATTCACAACTTCCCACTCAAGACGTACGAGAAGGTGCGGTGGGCAGTTGGTTGTGGCAGGCAGCACAGCACGGTTGTGTGGCTTGCATGTGTTTGCACGTACGGCGACATCTACAACTTCCCACTCAAGACGTACGCGAAGGTGCGGTGAACAGTTGGTAGCAGGCAGCACAGCGAGGCTGGGTGGCTTGCACGTGTTGCACGTTACCGCGACATGTACGACTTGCCACTCAAGACGTACGAGAAGGTGCAGACGGCGGTGTGGCCGTGTTTGGATAAGCAGTTGCTATGATACAATCATGATACTATCATAGTATGCAGTCGCTGCTGGGGCTGCTTGGTCCAATTGGAAACAGGATGCTTCTCTTTGTCCTTAATTATCTGTCGATCAATATGCTGCCCATGCTGTCTGCCCCATGCTGTCTGGATGATGTTGCTGTGCAATGGCGGCTTGCTCGGTTGGCACAGGCGCAAGCAAAAGAAAGCTCAACAGCATACGTGCAAACTAATTGCTGCTGCTGCTGCTGTAGGTGCTTGACCGCGAGGAGGTTGATGACGACGAGCTTGATGCGCAGGAGGCTGCTGACGATGACATGGAGGCCTTCATAGAGGGAGATGAGGAGGAGGAGGAGGAGGAGGAGGTGCGGACTTTTTTTCATTACCTGGGGGTGCAACCTGGTTTAGTCTTGCTTGTTTCTGTTGTTTGGGCGTACGGCAAGGGTTGCTGCTTTGCGAAGCTCTTCAACTGGCGGCGTGGAGGCTTTGACTACAGGCGGACGGGAAAGGAGGGAGGGTGGCTTCTTCGAGGGTGATGAGGACGGGGAGGCAGAGGAGGAGGAGGTGCGACTTGATTTCTTGTTTGTGGTCACCTGTGGGTGCGACCTGGTTTAGTCCTGCTTGTCTTTGTTGTGTGTGTGTGGGTGTGTCCTGCCTGTTGGGTCTGTGGCAAAGGTGGCTGAATCTGGAAGCTCTTCAACTGGCGGCGTGGAGGCTGCTGACGACGACATGGAGGCCTTCATCGAGGGAGACGAGGACAAGGAAGAGGAGGAGGAGGAGGAGGTGAGACCTCTTTTGTTTTTATGGCGAGTGCCTTTTTATGGTTACCTGGGGGTGCGACCTGGTTCAGTTTTGCTTGTCTTTGATGTGTGGGTGTCCTGCCTGTTGGTTCTGTGACAAGGGTGGCTGCATTGGGGAGGTCGCGAACTGCCGGCGTGGAGGCTTTCACTGCAGGCAGGGGGAGGGGGGAGGCCTTCATCGAGGGAGACGAGGAGGAAGAGGAGGAGGAAGAGGAGGAGGTGAGACCTGGCATTTTTTGTGGTGACCTGGGGTTTACCTGGGGGTGCGACTGGTTCAGTCTTGCTTGTCTTTGTTGTGTGTGTGTCCTGCCTGCTGGGTCTGTGGCAAGGGTGGCTGCATTGCGAAGCTTTTCAGCTGGCGGCGTGGAGGCATGGACTGCACGCAGGAGGCTGCTGACGACGACATGGAGGCCTTTGTCGAGGGAGACGACGAGGAGGAGGAGGAGGAGGAGGAGGAGGTGAAACTGACTTGCTTTTACTGATTCAGTGTTTTGTTGTGATTACCTGCGGGTGCGACCTGGTTCAGTCTTGCTTGTCTCTGTTGTGTGTGTATGTGTCCTGTCTGTTGGGTCTGTGGCAAGGGTGTCTACGTTGATGGTCTTCAACTGGTGGCGTGGAGGATGTGTTCCACTGCAGGAGGCTGCTGATGACGACATGGAGGCCTTCATTGAGGGAGACGAGGAGGAGGAGGAGGAGGTGCAGCCTGATCTCGTTTTATTACCCTTGCTTTGGTTACCTGGGGGTGCAACCTGGTCCAGGCGCGGCTTGTCTTTGTTAGGTAGGTGTCTTGCCTGCTGGGTGTCTGGCAAGGGTGGATGCATTGAAGCGCTTCAACTGGTGGCATGGAGGCATAGACTGCAAGCAGGGGGGAGAGGGGGGGATGGCTTCATCGAGGGAGATGAGGACGAGGAGGAAGAGGAGGAGGAGGTGAGATGGCTGACATGGTGTGTGTTGACTACAGTTATCTCTACTGTAGTAATGCTGCTGGATGCAAAAGAGTGACACCGTAGTTTGGGTGGGTGGCGCATACATCAAGTCACAGGTTGATTCACAGGTGTTGCTACATCCAGTGCAGTGCTGCCCTGCATCAGTCTACGCTGTGATTCGTTGCAAGATGGCGGCAGTTGTGTGGGCTTGTGTGAACAGTGCCTTTCATCGTCACCTTTTCCAGCATGCTCCATGTTCCATGTCATGGTGCGTGGTCAAGAGGGTGGCAAAGCAGGTTGTGTGCTGGCAGCTATGCTACTTCATGTAGGGTGGCAAGTGGCTTGTGCGCCACTGCTGCCGGCTGCCAGCACCGCACATCTCGACGTCTGTCTCACTGGGTATCATGGTTTCTTTCATTTGTGACACCAGCAGTGACACCAGCAGCAAGAGCGTCACTCTCTCTGCTATCCTGGGCAACTGTCTGCTACACATATGGTTGCTAGTTGGCAAGGTATGGATACCTGGAATGAGATATGTGTGTCTGCACAATTTGGTACGGTGCATTTTGCTGCTTTGAAATTCTTTTCTCACTGATGCATTGCCACCCTTCTGTGAACTTCTCACTGATGCATTGCCACCCTGCTGTGAACCTCTCACTGATGCATTGCCACCCTGCTGTGAACTTCTCACTGATGCATTGCCACCCTGCTGTGAACTTCTCACTGATGCATTGCCACCCTGCTGTGAACTTCTCACTGATGCATTGCCACCCTGCTGTGAACTTCAGGTGGAGTACGTTGACGAGGATGACGTGCTGCTGTCAAATGACATGCACCTGTTGTTGATTCCTTCTGACACCGGCTGCTTTGCGCTGCACTGCTATCTTCATTGTGAACTTCAGGTTGAGTACGTTGACGAGGACAACGTGCCGCTGTCAGAAGAGGACATCGCAGCTGTTGCTGGGTCAGATCTGAACACCTATTTCTGTGCACTGCACTGCAATTTGCACTGTGAACCTTTAAGCCGAGTAAGTTGACACAGACGACGTGCATCGGGGCAAGATGCACTTCACACTGATGCTCCACCCTGCATTCTGTTGTGTGAACTTCAGGTGGAGTACGTTGACGAGGACGACGTGCCGCTGTCAGAAGATGACATGGAGGACATCGCAGAAGAGGGCGAGTTCAGCAAAGGCGACGATGACGGCAGCGAAGGCGACGACGACGAACCAATGTCAGGCAGCAGCGACGAAGACGGAGAGCCTGCAGCAGCTGGCTCGTCAGCTAGCGAAGACGACGAAAGCGGCAGCAAAGAGGATGAGGAGGGTGGTGCAGCAGCAGCAGCTGGTGGCAGGCGGAGAGAGGGGCAGCAGCAGCGGCCGGCACGGCAGAAGCCGGGCAAGCAGCAGCCGCAGCAGAAGCCTGCGCGGCAGCGGCGTAGGGGTGGGCAGCTGCTGGAGCTTGAGTTTGAAGAGGAGAGGGAGGCACCTATGGCGCAGCGGCATTAGGGGTTTTAGTAGGAGTCTGAATGTTGCTGGGTTGTGTGATTTGGTGTGTGTCTGGCGCTGCAGCCGGCAGTGCAGCAGTGGCGTCCCTGCTGCTGCTGCTGCTGCTGCTCAGCGGGTGGCTGATTCGGCTGCTGCAGCTGCAGCAGCAGAGCATGTGGTGCTTGTGATTATCGTACAGATATGGAGGTTGGTTTGCGCCGGCTTTGCAGCGATGCAAGGGGCATGCCGTGGTCAGCTGCTGGAGGTTTGGTTGGATTGCAAGCGATTATGCACCTGTTTATGCAGGAAGCGTGGCTGCGTATGCTTTTCAAAAAGCGGGTTTAGACGGAACTTGTGTTGCAGCTCAGCAGCAGCGTGCTGTTGTGGCAGCTAGACTAGCCTGTACCAGTGGCGGCTGGCTGGTGAGGGGCGGCAGCAGCGGTCTGCCGCCGCTTCCATGACGTTTGTTTCACTGCATTCTGCGATCTGCGGCCATCTTGTTTCTTGTTGTGCTCGTCTTTAATCAATGCAGAGGTCTGGTGTCTGTGGTGTGGGCTGGCAACTGTCGTTGCGGTTGTGCCGTTGCCGGTGCAGGCTGCTGCAAGTTGGTTGTTTTCTGCTGCAGCCAGCCGCAGTGGTGCCTGGTGTAACCCTTTGCGCGTGGCTGCATGGCTCTAGTTTTGGGGTCCTGGGCACAGTATCTGGTGGGATCTAGATCTGGACCAGATGCAGGAGTCCTGCAACAGTAGCAAGTGCTTTCACAGTCTATTCGTTCTTTCGCTTTGTGAGATGTAAGTACATCAGCTCAAAACTGTACGAAATGAAAGGGCAGCGAGTTGATGCAGGCCTTGCGCAGAAATGCTCAGCTCTTGCGCGCACTGGGCACGCTGCACCCTACAACTGTATACGGTAACAAGTAACCAGTGCAGCGACGAGTGATTGTACACAGCAAGGGTCAAATAAGCGTTTATGCAACGTTCTTACGGTCTTGATTGCGTTCGGACTGACTCGTCGTACCACCACGTGTTGCTGCACAGACAGGACCGTGCCGGAAGCCCTGCTTAGTCACGAGCTGACGCATTTGACACGTTGGTGCAAGTAATCAGTTGTTGATCGCTGACGCAGGGTTAACGTTCTCGGTGTGGTTGGCAGCAGGCATCACCAGCTCTTTGGGCCTTTGGGCCTGTCTCGTGGCTTCACTGCTTGTAAGATGGGCTGTCTGTGCTCTAAGGAAGAGCAGCTAGAGCAGCAACCAACAGCAGCAGCAGCAGCAGCAGCGGCAGCAACAGCCCCCTCCTGCAGGTGGCGCCACAGCGCTGGACCAACTGCTTGAAAAGCTGGAAGCTATCAGCAGCACTGACTCCACCAACAGCAGCAGCAGCTCACCACTCAGAGAACAAGTGCCGCAAGATGTGCTTGACCTGGTGGGTGAGGCTCTGAAAGCGCTGCAGCAGGCAGCGGTGCGACGCATGGGGGCAGCTGCTGCTGCTGCTGCTGCGCCGACAGCAGTGCAGGCAGTGCAGCCTCATGTCGACATTGTGGCTGCAGTTGGAGAAGCAGTCAAGGGCGCCATATGGGACGTGAGTGGCAGTTGTGCAGTCTTTTCCCCAACAGACCAGGGTATGTATAGTGCATGTAAAAGTAATAGCAGCACCCAAGCAGCAAGGCAATGCAGTGACACCTTTCCCCTGCACGCAAGGCTGCTCACTTATGTAAGAGAAATAGCAGCACCCAAGCATGCGCACGCAATTCACCACTGTGCACGGGTCAGCTCACCCACCTACCTGTACACATGGCCATGTGTGCACCCATGTTGCTGCTCACCAAACCCATGTTCAAAGGCCATCTTGCTAGTGCGCCATCAGAAAAGCAGCAGACAGGCTCTGCATACAACATCTGCACAACAGTTCTCTCCACACAACACTCTCAGCCTCCCACTTTCAGGCCTTCCTCCTCTTCTACTGCCGCCGAAAGCGACGATGCTGCTGCTGCTGCTCCTGCGTTGCATTGCAGGTCAAGGACGGTGCATGGATGAGCTCTGACGCATGGCAGGCACTTGGTGGGACAGCAGGCGCCTTGCTCAGTGCCGGCACCACCCTGGCATACATTGGCCCTGTGTTTGCACTGTTGGGCTACGCCATCAAGCAGTGGTCAACGTGCCAGGAGGTACCACAGGAGGCAGTAGATCTGCTGCAGTCGTGCAGGGATTTGCTGTTCGGCCTGAACCGTGCATGGCCACACATCATGCCACAGCAGCAGCAGCAGCAGGAGCGCCTGCAGCGCTGGCTGCGGCTCGTTGCCGAAGCTGCTGCAGGGTGCGTGGTGGTCAACAGCAAAGGGCCGATCATGAGGTGAGGCACACACATCATCAGCAGGCCAACTGCCACTGCTGCCAACTGATATTGACTGTCACTGTCAACTGGCTCTGGTCTTCCCTAGAACAATAGTGTGAGCTGCATGCATATATTAGTTGTTGCCGGTGCTGATGAGTTGATATGCAGGTGTCTGGCTAGAACTGCATCCGAGTGACACGTCATACTTGTGTGCTACTTGTGTGCTGCTGCCGCGTTGCAGGTTTGCGCTGGCGGAGGTGCACACTGGCGAGCTGGCCAGCAAGGCTGAGCTGCTGCACCACATGCGCCCCCAGCTGAGCAACCTGATGGAGCAGGTGCTGGCAGACAAGGCAGACGCCATGCTGGCTGGCTGCCAGCGGCTGATGGCCCTGCTGCCGCAGTACCGGCCAGTACCAATGCTGGAAGGCATAGGTGCGCAGCAGCTACATGATTTGCAGATTTTGTGCCACTGCTGCTGCTGTGTTCCAGCAATAGTGGTTTGCTTCTTCTCTACAGCTTCCTGCAAATTCTACAGCTTGGTGCATGCCTAGTACTGAACTCTAGTGGATCACAGCTTGCGCTCCCCAGCAACGGGACACAGGCTGTCACATTCTTGCAGATGCATTCAACCACCAAATTGTGCATCGGGATGCTGACGAAATGAAGTGTAAGCGGCAAATGCAAATGGATAGTGATGAACCCAACCCAACGTGGAACCTCTGTGCTGTGCTGCTGCAGAGGGCAGGGATGAGCTGGTGAAAGAGCTGCACATGCAGCTGCTGCCAGGGGCTGGTGTGCGTGGCCTGCTGCTGCATGGCATGGGCGGCGCTGGCAAGATAACACTGGCCACCATGCTTGCTGAGCACTTGGAGCAGTCTGGCGTGTTTGCTGGCGGGGTGTACAGGGTGTCTGTGACAGCAGATGTGCAGTATGCAGCTGACAACGATACACTGCTTACTGCACAGCACATGTCGCTGAAGCGTGTAACAGGCCAAAATGATGACAAGCCCCACTCATTGGATGAGGGAGCTCAGGCGTTAGCAAAGGCACTGCACGAACAGAAGGCGAAAGGCCCTGTGCTGTTGGTCATCGACAACGTGCCTGAGGGCAGCAGTGGCGTCCTGGGGCTGCTGCCACACACGCAGAGCCTGGAGGCGAGCTTGGCAGACGGGTGAGTGTGCAGCTGAAATGCACTAGCTATTGGCTTCCTGCTGCCGAGCTGATGTACAGGCAACCCGCTGTTGCTTGGTGTGCCACTTGCAAATTCGCTTATTTCAGGCCAATGCCCTATTCTGCAGGCTTGTTGCAACTGTTGCATGCACAATGCCTGCACCACGTAAATATGGTGTCACGGGCTGCAGTGTTGGCACCAGCACGTGACGTCAGCAAGTGTGTTGCTTGTCCGTAACAACAAAATGGAACGTGACGTACCTGTTGTGTTGCGCAGGAGTCGGCTGCTGTTCACTTGCCGCAACCAAGCAGCAGAGGGACTGCGACTGGCAAACATCACAAACTACTGTGTGGGCTCCCTACCAGAGGACGCAGCAGAACGTGTGTTGCTGGCTGATGGGGTGCAGCTTGGCCAAGAGCAGCTTCGCACGGCCCTAGACTTCTGTGGCGGTCTGCCGCTGGCGCTCACGCTGCTGCACGGTGCACTACATGGTGCTCAGCGAGCAGGCGGCGCCGACCCCGTCTTGCAACGCATCAAAGCCAGCGGCAACATCAGCTGTGACAGGAACGACAAGCTCTGGGAGGCGCTGCGGTTCAGCGTGGAGTGCCTGTCGCAGGAGCTGCAGATAACATGGCTGGATCTGGTGCAGGTGTTTGACCATAAGCGCTTCTCCCACATCAATGGGTTCACATCAGATGTGCCACTGCAAAAGCTGCAGTGTCTGTTTGGTGAAGAACACCTGCAGGATCTGAAGTCGCGTAATCTGGTAGTGTTCAAACAAGTGGCGTGGCACGTCGGGCCCCATGTGGAGGTCGTCGTGCATGACGTGCTGCTCTGCATGGCTGACCACATGTGCGGCCCTGACAGCGAGCACTACCACTACACGGCACCTCCTGTTCTGCACACTGCCATTGATGACACCATGCCCCTGCCAATCATCAAGGTGCGCATACCTTGCTTTCACCATGCTCAGTTGATGGCATGCCGCGTGTGTACATCAGACTCCTTAGGGTGCGCACAGCGTCGTGGAGCCTACCGCATACAGTGACGACTTGGCTTGTACCTCGGTTAACATGCCTCTATTGCCTTGTACACTGCAGACACCATGCTCGGGTAGGCTATGCCAGCTTGCAGCTCGTACTTTGCCAATGGTGTTGTGACAATATCTGTGCATCAACTGTCATTGACGCAGTCTCAAGTGTGCTGCTTGCTACCTTGCCGAGATTGCATTCAGGGGAGATGTGTGAGCGTGATCAATATTGCCCCAGCAACAGATACAGTTGTTACTTCCCTGCCCCCCCTGGAACACCTACGAATTGTGGCTGTGAGCAACTTACAGCTGGTGGACCCGGCCTCGCTGTTCAGCAGAGCCACTGACCTGCGCTGGCTGCAGTTTGATGTCAACACTCGTATAGCTGCAGCATTGCTGGTACGATGCGCGAGCACAGCAGCATCCAACATGCGTGTGCTGTGTCTGGGTGAGCTCATTGACCTTGACACACAGCACAGCCTGCAGGTTGCACAATACCTCGGCTGCATTAAGATGCCGCAGCTACGTTGGCTCACGTTGCATTTCTCCAAGTTGACCAGGCTGCCAGATAAGCTTGCGCAGCTGCAGCGGCTTAAATTGCTGGATCTGGCAGGCTGTGCCAGTTTAGAGCAGCTGCCAGAGCAGCTGTGCAGCTTGCAGCAGTTGAAACATCTGGATTTATCAGGTTGCTGCAGCTTGCGGGAGTTGCCAGAGTCAGTTGGCAGCCTGAAGTTGCTGCAGTATGCCGACCTGAGCGGATGCGTGAAGCTTAGGTCGCTGCCGCAATCGACCAGTGGGCTGACGCAGCTGAGCTGGCTAGACATGCAGAGCTGTGCAGTGATACAACTGCTCGAGTCAATGGGGCAGATGCAGCAGTTGCGTAAGCTACGGTTGGACAGCAGCAGCTTAGAGCAGCTACCAGACTCCATTGGGCAACTGCAGCAACTTCAGGACTTGAGCTTGCGCTGCTGCTGCTGCTGCTTAGAGTCGCTGCCAGCGTCATTTGGCCAGCTGCCGCTTGGGCCACGGCTTGACTTGAGCTGGTGCGGCAGCTGCTCGAGCTGCCGGCATCCTTTGGCAGCCTGCAGCACCTGCAGGAACTGGACCTGGCAAACTGCAGATCGTTGGAAACATTGCCAGCGTCGGTCGGTCAGTTGCAGCAGCTGAAGGGGATCAACTTCAGCACATGCAGCAGCATTTCAAGCCTCCCAGAATCCATTGGGAGCCTGACAAGTTTGGTGCGGCTTGACATGGAGTGGTGCACCATGTTACAGGTGCTGCCAGAGACGTTTGGCCAGCTGCAGCAGCTGTCGTATCTGGACTTCAGCAGTTGCCACAGCTTGAAGTCGCTGCCAGAGTCATTTGGCCAGCTGCTGCAGCTGCAGGTACTCAACTTGAGCTGGTGCGACAGCCTGCATCACTTGCCAACATCTTTTGGCCAGCTGCAGCAGCTGCGGTGCCTTGACTTGAGTGCGTGCAGCAGCCTGCAGTGCCTGCCACAATCATTCAGCGACTTGAGGCTGGAGGCATTCGCGTTTGAAGGACTGGCGGCAGAGTTGCCTGCAGGGTGGCAGGAAATGTACTCGCAGGTGAGCATGAAGATACCATGGTCAGCTTGATCATTTGCGGCTCTCGTTTTCTGCTCGTGCCAATCATATCCAAAAGTTTGTGCATCTTTTGGGCTCTGCCTATTGTGCAGTGCATTGCGCAGAGCCCATCACATGTACGACACCCAGCCCATTTTGCGCGCCTGATGTGCCTAGTATATGCTTGTGGACTTGTAGCTGGTCAGCCATAGCCTGTTCAGATAGGCCCACAGCAAATCGCCCTGGTCAAAGCTACAAAATGCAGCATATGTGTGAATAGCTTTCAACTTCAGTGCCAAGTTGTCTAGGCAGCTCGGTTACAAGTGGGGGTGGTACCCCACTACCTCAACATAACAGCCACAAGTTGTGGCTGCTGGTTGCTGCCTGCAGGCCAGATGCGGCGGCTGGCTGCTGCCTGCAGACAAATTGGTTGCAGAGTGTTCGGATGCTCCCGCTTTCCCAGCGATTGAATGGCCCCGATCTGCCGGCGATGGGTCGGGAGTATCCGACTTGCCATTCGATCACTGTTAACCAGGCTCCTTGTGGGGCGCGCCCTCATTCTGCCCAGTGCCTCAAGAACAGGACCTGCAGGTGCACCCCAGTGCGGGTGCACACGTGAGAAGCTGTCATCCACGTGACAAGGCAATGCAGCACACCGGGTGCATGAGGTGAGAATGGGGCTTATGTGTGCTGGCAGGGGCAAAGCATCAGGGTGGTCAAGGCAACAAACAACAATCAAGTGCCGCTAGTAGTAAACGGCATGCCTATCACAGACATACAAGGCACACGTGGGTCAAGCCTGCCTTGCTTGCGTGTGCAGCCTTGCATGAGTGAGCAGCCTTGCGTGCAGAGGAAGGGTGTCACTGCATGCCTTGCTGCTTGGGTGCTGCTATTACTTTTACATGCTGCACACGACTCCGTGCTGCTGCTGTTGTTACTGTGCAGGCCATTTGTGGGAGCTTTGAGGGCGGATCCCTGCCGGTGGTATCACGTCTTGGTGGCACTATGATGGGGACGGGAGTGGGGGGGGCGCACGGGTGCAACATGTCGCCGGCTCTGGGACTAGGGTTGGCCACTGCAAGATCTGGCAGGAGGCGGCACGGCTGCCTGCATTGTCAAACACGTGCATCAGCATGCATCTGCATGCTATTCTGCTGAAGTGCTGCTTATATTACATGTGCCGCACAGGCTCTCGATTTGAACAGTTTCTGGCAAACTCAGAAACCCTGGAGGGTTTATACTGCAATGCAACAGCGGTGCGCTACCTATTTCGCAAGTATGACCTGCGTCTCAACGTCGACGAGCGCTGATCACCACTCGCACCAATCTGTGGCGACTCAGCAGCAGGCTTGCTTCACCACCACGCAGCTCCTCACGTAACTGCCGTCGCTCTAGTGCATGTCCTGCTCAAAACTCGCTTCATTGTTCTCGCGTAGAGCAATTGTTAGGCATCTTAGGCAGTTAGGTAACTTGCAGCCTATCAGCAGCAGCAGTGAAGGACTGGGAAGCACAGCAGCAACAGACAGCACAGCAGACAGAGCCATGACCAGTGGAAGCAGCAAGTAAGCAAACGCCACCGTGTATCTTCGATACGGTCATGTAGATCACGCATGAGCCGCCAACCACTTGCAGCTGAACGGATACTTTGGAATGTACAGGTTCCGCATCTACACAAAGACAGGCGACAAGGGAACAGCATCACTGTACAATGGCCAGCGACTGCCAAAGGACGATGATACGTTCCAGGCACTAGGAGATGTTGATGAACTGAACTCAGCTGTAGGACTAGCCAGGGAGTACTGCACAGAAGAGGCAGAGCTGCAGCAGCAGGTGCGGCTAGCCAGGGGTACGGCCATACACAGGAGTGAGGGATCTGCAAGCATACAGTGTGCTGCCTGCAGATGCTGTCACCAAGTGCAGCCTTAGTTCAAACCCTGCAGAAGTCAGTGCATATGAAACCTGTTCTGTGCACGTAGCCCAATGCATTTCGCTGCAAGCACCAGTGCAACAGAGAGCTAACAGCTGCTTGCAGGACTGCTCGCCTACAGCAGCAGGTGTAGCAGCCACAGGTAGCTGGCGTCAGCAAGATCGATGCATATTGGCAGATAATGCAGCATGGTTCTGCAACCTCTGAAGGCAATGTACCACGGCTGGCAGCACGATGATGGGCATACCTAACCTCCTGCTGTCTTGCTTATCCTTGCAGCTTGCGGAGATCCAGTCGCGGCTGCTGGATGTAGGCTCAGCAGTGGCCACTCCTGCTGACTCATCATCGCAGTCAAAGCTGGCCCGCGTGGCCTTCCCAAGCAGCGCAACAGCAGAGGTGGAGGTGAGCACGGCGGCATGCAGTGCGTGACAGCAGACAGTCAGCACTGCTGTGTGCAATCATGGCTTGATAACAGCAAAAGTAGAGGTGAGCAGCGCAGCACGCAATGCACTATAGCAGGGAGCACTGCTGTTACATGTCATCGCTCAGCAGTAGCAGAAATAGAGGTGAGCAGGGTAGCGCACAGCCTGCTGCTCATCACCAGATGCATCAGGCCATGGCAGTGTGCTGACAGGCATGCCTTCCCCAACAGCGCAACGGCAGAAGTGGAGGTGAGCAGCCCAGCACGCAGTGCATCACAGCAGGGAGCTCTTCTGTTGCATGTCGTTGCTCGACAAGGTTAGCAAGCCACCAGCAATACACGCAGCTGGCAGCATCAATTGTGCAGCGTCAGCATGCGGAAGTGCGGCAGTGCTGGGGCAGGCTTTGTGCAACGTTCCTGTTGCCGCCCGGATCACCACCACCATGTTCATGTGGCAGCGCTCGTACCTGTTGCGCGCTGCGCTGTTGCTTTGGTCTCTGGCAATCATATGATACGGTCACACTGCGCTATGTTGAGTGTCATGGTTGCAGGGCTGGCTTGACGCCTTTGATGACCAGCTGCCTCCGCTGCGCAACTTCATCCTGCCGTCAGGCGGCAAGGCAGCAGCACACCTGCACATGGCGCGATCCGTGAGTGGCCATATGCATCAGGGTCAGTCCATACGCTGCATGGGTACCTTTTGCTGGTTGTACTTGGTGTGTAAGCAGTTGCGGCTTGCCAGCACAAATGTTGCGCGTGAAAGTGCAACAGCAGCATACCACACCACACCACCGCAGCTTGCAGCCTCATCACGTGCATTTGTATATCGATGATCCATTGCAGCCGCCTCAACTCGTAATCGTGATCGTGACTTTGCCTGCTGCCCTGTTACCACATATGTGTCGCCGCAGGTGTGTCGACGTGCTGAGCGTAGCGTGGTGCCTCTGGTGCGGCAGGAGCTGGTGGACTTTGAGGTGAGAGCGCATCTTGTTATAGTACACGTGCTGCTGTTACGATCTGTGTCGCCACAGGTGTGCTGCGCTGAGCGCAGCATTGTGCCTTCGGTGCGGCAGGAGCTGGTTGACTTTGAGGTGAGGGGGCACCTTGTCACATTATACGATGTAACAAGTGTAACAAGTGGTTGCAGAGCAGGCCTGTGAAAGCCATAACAAGCTGTTGCGGTAGGAGCTGGTTTGTTCAACAAGCCATAATATATGGGATGGGAAGTTGTGTTACTAGATCGCAGAGGCAGGACTGGCTTGCGTGTGGCTGGTCTATGAACAGAGGTGTTGGCAGCGGCAAGCAGCAATGCGAGGACACACACGCACAATGTGGAAGTTCTGGTGACTGCACTGCTGGGTGTTGCAGAGGCGCGTGCAGTAGGATGTTGCAAGCATGGGCGCTCAACGCTGTCACAGCACCGCTGGCAGTGTAAATCTTCGTTGGCAGTTGGTGTTGCACAAGAGCTGACCATTGCTGTTCCTGCTGCTGTGCCTTGCTGCAGGTTGGCAAGTACCTCAACAGGCTGAGTGACTACCTTTTCACCGCAGCACGCTACGTGGTGAGCACAGCACGCGACACCAGGACATGTCCATACAGGCCGCTCATAGAGCAGCAGCAGCAGCAGTGCTCGGCGCATGTGCATTCTTTGTCGAGGCAAGCAGCATTCGCTGCGTATGCTAGCTTATCTGCAGCTGGCACATATGCTACCAGTCTGTCAAATGCATGCTTCTGCAGTGTGCTACGTGGTGAGTGCAGCACAGAATGCTGTGCTTGTGCTCTCGCTGCCATACGGCCAGTAACAGCAGCAGCTGTTGACTATGCGCATCATCTACTTAGAGCAGCTTACGTAGCAAGCAGCGCTCTGTTGTTTGTAGCTCATGCATATGTCTGAGACCAACTGTGCTGTGCCTGGTTGTGGTCTGATGTTGTGTTGCAGGCGATGAGGCAGGGGCACCCTGAGGTGGTGTACAAGAAGGCAGCAGTAACAGACAATGGCAAAACAGCAGCAGCAGCAGTAGCAGCAGTAGAAGTGTCGCCAGCAGAAGCAGCAGATGCAGCAGCGGCACAGCAATAGACTGGGCAGGAGCAGTTGCTGCAGCTGGTGCGGAGTTTGGCAGGCACGACAGCCGCAAGCACTGCAAGACGACACGCAGAAGCTGCAGTAGATATGGCAGACGCAACTGCAGCTGGCCCGTCATGCAGCGCACGTTGTCGCAGACCAACAGTTGCGAGTGAAGAAGACGGGCACAATGCAGCACACTGCACCAGACTAGTAGACACAGCATATGAGCTGCTGGCGCATGCTGGCATTGTGAAGTTTTGCACTTTTCATATGAATGCAAACATAAGGCAGCAGATGCAGCACTCACATGGCTAGATGGGGCCCCGCCACCATGGCTGATCATTCTTCATGCTGGCAGGGCAGGTCCGCGTGGGCAGCAAATGTGCCGGTGGCTGCGCCGCTACGGCATGACTCTGTGCGTGTTGAAGCGTTCGGATCAGGAGAAGCAGATAGGCGTTTGCAGGGTAGACAGATTTGGCGTTTGAAGTTGGTTAGCGCAGGTGCTGGCAATAGCTGCATGGTTACCAGTAATTGACGTGCTGGCGTTGCTGCCGCTGTCTTACAGCGTTGCTGCCGCTGTGGTACAGCGTTGCTGCCGCTGTGGTACAGCGTTGCTGCCGCTGTGGTACAGCGTTGCTGCCGCTGTGGTACAGCGCTAAATGCTGGTTCTTCAGGAAAGTAGATGGCTGTCATGGCGTCTGGGCTGGGAAGCTTGTCATCATCATCATCAAATTACCTGGGAAGCTTGTGTGTTGCTGTTTGCAACGGCATGCAAGCGCTCTGCATATTATGCGGCGGCCGCGATATCGCATGTGGCTCCAGCAGCAGTGACCGAGGTGTGCACAGCTGCTGTTGTTATCATCATCATCATCATCATCATCATCATCATCATCATCATCATCATCAAATTACCAGATCAAGCCATAGCATCAACGCCATCGGCCCCGCGCCCCCGGGGCGGAAGAAAGAGGGAGCACCGCTCCATTCTGTTTGCAACTATTGCGCACATCCCAGGCTTTCACAAGATACGCAGCAATGCTCCTAGATACCAGTCGGCAAGCTGCTGTTGTTATGGTGTGCCACACACAACGGTTTGCTGAATGTGCATTGACAGTGCTTGCTATTTGAGCTAGACGAGTGTCAAACTCGTAGGAGCCCTAGGGCTCCTACAGTAGGCCTACTGTGATGATCTACGCGTACAGTGTGTGTGCCACATGTGAATACATACATCTTGTCAGCAGGTAACGGTTTACTGCAGGCAGCAGGCGCTGATTGGACTCTAGAACTGCATCACCGCAGACTGAACAATTTCATTCAAGCTCCCAACTGTATGCAAGGTGAGCAGCTTGTGCAGTCTTGTAAACGCTGACACTGGGCCATTACTGACAATGCGTCACTAACAATGCACTTGCGCAGACACTGACAGACCGGACTGGCAGAGTTCCGATCACATGCGCAGAGGCTGGATCGTGATCAGCTCGCTGGGATGACAGGGGAGCCCGGCTGTGACAGGGGAGCCATGGCATGACGTCACACAGCTGGCTGCATCAAAAAGCATTTTCAACGTAAGGCAACCGCACCGGTGCGGCTGGCACCAGCCTGGTGCTCGCAGCACTGCTCTGGCAGAGCTGCAAAGATATCAGCCAGCAAACACCACGCACGCCCACTGGTGTGGCACCAGAACTCTGCTTGGTCCAAAAAGAGCCAGACAAGAATCCAAATGACTGCCAGATCTGAGATCAGACACAGTGTAAAGACGTCGCAGAAATGGCACAGACCGCTGATGCCACCCCACATCAGCCAGCCGCCAGTGGCTGCCAAGGCCTGGCCACAGCAGCATGCTGCTACTAAGCTGCAACAAAACATACGCATATGCACAGCATTGAAACCTAGCATAGGGACCCATTTAAGAAGCAGCCCTCGCACCAATCACTGGCATGGCACTCAAATCTGTACTGCGGGTTGTGAAAATTTTACAGCAACCTCAGAAGTTTGGTTGTGAATATTGCAGTTCTACAGCCAACACTCTCAAGGATTCAGCAGGCACCCCTGCCACCCAACCAGCACAGTACTAGTGCAAGTGCTGCTGCCGCTCACAGTGCAAATGCACTGTACATAATTACACGCCAATCCTTGATACAGCACCATAGCACCAACAGCACTGCCACCCCTGCTTGCAACATGCCTGCAATGCAGAACACAAGCTCGTCCACCCTTCAGCTGAAAACAGACTGCTGCCTATTGCTGTCTCCGAGGCGATCAAGGCAGCTTGGCACACCCTCAGAGCTGTAACCACAGCTGCCGCCACCTGCCACACCTTGCAGTGGCTGACCCAAAGCCTGTGACTTGTTGCACCCATGACCCCGTCTCCACACCCCCCCACCCGGGAATACCACCACCATATCGCCATACCGCCACCAAGCCGCAGAACCACTGGCAGCGATGCCGCCCTGAAAGCTCCCACGACTGGCCGGCACAGCAACAACAGCAGCAGGGCGGGATAATGTGTAACATGTGCCATGCCGTATCTGCAGTAGACACGCCTCTACTAGCAGCACTCTTGAGTCACTCCAACAGTGTTGCCGCAACCACCCTGCCAGCAGCGCTCGCTTTTGTTTGTTGCCTTGACCACCCTGCTGCTTTGTCCCTGCCGGCACACACTCGCCCCATTCTCGCCTCATGCGCCCGGCGGTGCATCGCCTTGTCGCGTGGCCGACTACTTCTTAGGTGTGCATCAAAACTAGGCTGCAGCTGCAGGTGCCTGTCCTTGAAGCAACTTGCAAGATGAGGGCGCACCATACAGCGACGTTGGTTACTCAGATGGCTCGCCAGAGGGCTCTTGGATAGCTCGTCGGAAAGCTCGTCGAATAGCTTGTCGGATAGCTCGTCAAATGGCTCGTCAGATGGCTCGTCGGATGGCTCGTCGGAATCATACTCGTAGTAAGACTGCAGGCAGCAAACAGCAGGTGCCACAATTAGTGACTGGAGGAAAGATGTATGTGCATGCTCGGGTAGTTGAGATGCCTGGACATCTTGGCAGTTGTGCCTGCTTCAAGCAACTGCGAGAGTCCCCAGCTACTCACGCGCCGCTGTACTTGTGGCACTATCATGTCACTGCAATGTGCTATGCACATTGTTGGCCTATTGCACAGGCTTTGGCTTACAGCTGCAGTTCAACAGCAGTACATGACCAAGTATACATGCATGTGGCAGGCACAGCAGCCCTGCCATGCGACCATCTTTACAAGCGGGCTGGTTGCTGTTCCTGTGAGTGGCTCGGAGTACTGCACTGCACTTTTGCAGGGCCCACAAGATGCATCATCATCATCATCATCATCATCAAGATGCATCATGGTTTATAAGTAACGAAAACCGACATGATCATCAGAGCAAAACATGGCAGCCATGCATGAACGCGCAGTTATCCCTCTGCTCATGAAGGTTTGCATGATGGTTTGCAATCCTCACCAAAGGGTACTTTTCCTGCCATCCTGCAGGCGGCTGTGCCGCAAGCCCTCCATACTCAAACTCGTCCAACCTCAAGTTGCTGAATGATGCTGGCAAGCACAGCAAGCTGCGGCAACTGGTCAAGTTGAGACACCGCAGCTGCTGCAGCTGCCCGAATGATTCTGGCAGCGACTGCAGACTGGTGCAACCATCTAAGTACAGCTCCTGCAACTGCTGCAGCCTGCTGAATGACTCTGGCAGGCACAGCAGGCTGCTGCAAACGCTCAACTGGAGATGTCGCAGCTGCTGCAGTGTAATGACTGACTCCGGCAGAGACTGCAAACTTTTCCAGCCCCTTACCACCAGCTCCTGCACCTGCTGCAGTCTGCTGAAAGATGCTGGCAGGTTGCACATGCTGCTGCAACCAGCCAGGTGCAGGTGCTCCAGCTGCTGCAGCCTGCCAACTGACTCTGGCAGCGGCTGCAGACTGGTGCAGTTCATGAGATTCAGAAGCACCAGTTGCTGCAGGTTGCTGATGGATGGTGGCAGGTGCTGCAGGCTGCTGCAGTGGCACAAGAACAGTTTCTGCAGCTGCTGCAACTTGCCGAAAGATGTTGGCATTGACTGCAAACTGGTGCACCCATCAAAATTCAGCAGCACTAGCTGCTGCAGGTTGCAAAAGGATGCTGGCAGGCACTTCAAACTGTTGCATTGCTGTAGGTCCAAGTGCTGCAGCTGCTGCAGCTGGCCGAATGACTCTGGCAGCTGCGTCAAGCTACAACATCCAGACAAGCTCATCCATCTGACCTGCTGCAACCTGCCTAGCGGTTCTGGTAACCTCTGCAGGCTGTTGCAGCCCAAAAGACCCAAAACTTTCAAGCCCTGCAGCTCGCATGTTGCTGCAGGCAAGCTTTGGAAGCAGCGGAGTGTCAGCATCACGCAACTCAGCTGTTGGCTGCGCAAGTTGGCAATGACGTCTGTAACGTGCAGATGATGCTGTGAGGCTAGCTGCTGATTGTCAGGATCGTCAATGCCAGCACCCAACCAGAGCACGCGCAAGTTGGGTGATATGGCCGACCTGCTTGGCGGCAGCAGAGCAGCTGCACTGGCCCCAACCTCACACTCCAGCCACCACAGGTTGGTGGCCTTTGTGAGCGCTGTCCCCAGGTCATCCAGACGACCCACCCGCAGCACCCGCAGGTGTTCCAGTGGCGGCAGGTCGTTGATGCTACAGGCTGAGCGCTGAGCAGTCGCGCTGACAAAGGCGCCCTGAACACAAATATAGCAGAAAAGCATCCATAAGAGGAGATCATTTCCCTTGCAGCCCAGCCTGCAAGCAGCAGGTGCATGGCTTCTGACGAGTCCAGCATGATCAAGATGGAACTTTGCATGTGCCAATGCCAAAGGCTGGCTGCCATCTACACAGGTCTTGCACACTGCCTTGTTCCAGTAACATATCATCAGCTCACGCGTACTCTGCCCCAGTGAGGTGTCAGGGCATCAGTTGATTGTGGTGAACAAACCAGTAGATGGTGGGCTGGCAATGCACTGACAGGCCACTTCTAAACCGCGCAACATGCAAGGTGACTCAGTATGCATTCTGTGATTGGTAGTCAACAATCTTCTGTACACATACAGAACACCCAAGTTGAGTACCTGGATCATTCATCAACCGAACAACAGAAGAATGAACGGAAGCTGAGCTCGTGAACAATATATGTACAGGGGTGTCATACGTACATGTTAGTATGCGCAAGTTGCACTTGGCAACAGGCATGGCATCTGTTGCACTTTACCTTGAGCGCTGGTATGGAGACCTTGCTACCTGCTGCAGCATAGTACTGGTCTTTTTTGCTGCCAGATTCACACATGCGGCTGGCCATGCGCCGCAGGACGTCATGGACAATGACGTTCACGTCTGACTCCCCAATACCATACATGTGCCCTGCGGCAACGCGGTATTCAATGACGATCAGGTTCCGTTGCTGGAGATCTTGCAGAGCTGCGGGTTCAAACATGCATTGCAGCCAAACAAATTCAGAACTGGTCCAGGATGAACTGCCAAACCCTTGCACTAGGTCGAGCCATGTGTCCTGCAGCTCCTCAGACAAGCACTCCACGCTGAACGTCAGCAGCTCCCAGAGCGTTTCACTCTTGTCCCAATTGATGTTGCTGTTGGCTCTGATGCGTTGCAAGATGGAATTGGCGTTGCCGCCTGCTGCCTGTAGTGCACCGTGCAGCAGTTGCAGCGCTAGCGGCAGACCGCCACAGAACTCCAGGGCTGTGCCCAGCTGCTGCTGGCTAAGCTGAACCCCGCCAGCCAGCAACACACGTTTTGCTGCATCCTGCGGTAGTGCTGCCACACGGCAGTCCGTGATGTTTGTTTTTGGCAGTCGCAGCCCCTGTGCTGCTTGGTTGCGGCTAGTGAACAACAGCCGGCTCCTGCACAAGACAGCAGGCATGCCGCATTCAATTTATGTGCTGGAAACAGATGTCAGCATGTGAAAATCTTTGCTGACGCCAAACTGCAGCCTGCGTGACACGATCTTTACTTCTATGTACTCCTTCAAGTATCATGCATGCGACAGTGGCACCAAGCCCGCAAAATATGACAACAACCCAAGAATAAGCGACGTGCAAGTAGCACACCAAGGATAAGCGATGCACAAGTAGCACACCAAGCAACAATGGGTGCCTGATGCCGTTATGACAGCTCTACAGCAGGATGCCAGTAGCTGTTGTACACCAGCTGCACACCTACCCGTCTGCCAAGCTGTCCTGCAGGCTCTGCATGTGTGGCAGCAGCCCCAGGATGCCACTGCTGCCCTCAGGCACGTTGTCGATGACCAACAGCACAGGGCCTTTTTCCTTCTTCTTGTTCAGCTCCTGTGCCAACGTCACAGCACCCTCATCCAGTGAGTAAGGCTCATCCTCAGTGGAGCCTGTCACACGCTTAAGCAACGTGTGCTGTGCAGTGAGCAGTGTTTTCCTGTCAACTGCAAACTCCGCGTGTTCTCTTGTCACAGACACCCTGTACACACCACTAGCAAACACGCCAGACTCCTCCAAGTGTTCAGCAAGCATTCTGGCCAGAGTGGTTTTGCCAGCACCGCCCACGCCATGCAGCAGCAGGCCACGCATGCCTGCACCTGGCAGCAGCTGCATTCGTAGCTCGTTGACCGGTTCATCCCTGCCCTCTGCAACAGAGAAGAGTGCATCATTGCAAAACGTGTGTGTCAGCTACCGTGCAGCAGCTGCAAAGCCCAAGCTGGTGCTGCGGTGTGACCGCACTAAACACGTGCTGTGTCTGAGACATGCTTGGTGCAGAACTTGAGCATTGCAGGGAGTTCCAATGGTACAATGTCAGCTGGTCTACATGCAAGCATCGCCCTCAATGCATCATGGTGGCATGTGTGTGTACCTATCCGCAGATAGCTCCGATGCAGGCATGCACAGATATGCTGCGCAGTCATATCCAGCTAGTCCAACTCACCTACGTGTCCCAGCTTTGGCACCGGCCTGTACTGTGGCAGCAGCTTGTCCATCACCAGCTGGTATCCAGCTAGCAGCGTGTTGAGTGCATCTATCTTGCCTGCCATAGCCAGATGCAAGCAGTTGTGGAGCTTCTGCCGCATGTCACGCATAGGTATCACTTTGGCAGCCAGCTCCTCAGTGTTGACATGCGCAAGCGCAAACCTGCAAGCAGACGCGGCCATGCATGCAGGGAGTTTTCAAACAAATAAATGGCATGCACAACACACAGTATGCCTGTTGCAATACTGGGTCAATCTGCTGGTGCATACATCAGTATGCAGCAGGGAGTTTCCTCAACAGTTCCGCACAGAGCAAAAAACCAATAACAAGCAGGTCAAAACTCTGCTGAATGCAGTGCGTCAAGCAAAGCCTTGCATGTGCCTGATCCTGCCCACCTCACAACCAGCTTCTTCTCATGAATAACCACACAGTCAGCAGCAGCTGCCGCCAAAACCTTCAGCCAGTGGTGCAGCAGCTCTTCACAAGTACCCGCCTGCTGCTGCTGCTGTGCTGCTGTGCTGCTGCTGAGGCAATGTGTGGCCATGCATCACTGAGGTCAAACAGCAGATCCCTGCACGACTGCAGCAGATCTACTGCCTCCTGTGGTACCTCCTGGCACGTTGACCACTGCTTGATGGCATAGCCAAAAAGTGCAAAGACAGTGCCAATGTATGCCAGGGTGCTGCCAGCACTGAGCAGCGCACTTGCTGATCCACCAAGAGCCTGCCATGCGTCAGAGCTTAGGAAGGCACCGTCCTTGACCTGCAAAACAGGAGTGCAGCGTCAGGAGCAGCAGCAGCAGCAGCAGCAGCGGCGGCATGGCGGCAGCAGAACAGGAAGCAGGCCTGAATGTTGAAGGCTGTGATTGCTGTGAAGAACTGAGTGATGTACACATGTAGCATGCAGAGCCTGTCTGCTGCTGTTCTGACGGCGCAGCGGCACCAGCATGGCCTTGCAACATAGCTTTGGTGAGCAGCAAATGGGTGTGCACATGGCCATGTGTACAGGTGGAAGACTTGATCCCTGCGTGCACAGCGTGGCAACACAGCGGAAACTTTGTCCCCAAACAGAACAGGGCATGCATGCAGCAACTGCCACTCACGTCCCATATGGCGCCCTACACCGCTGCTGCAACTGCAGCCAAGCTGTCGACGTGAGGCTGTGCTGCCTGCACTGCTCTCTGCGCAGCAGCAGCTGCCCCACTGCGTGCCACCGCTTTCTGTCGCAGCGCTGTCAGAGCGTCATCCACCAGGTCCAGCAATTCTTGCAGCACTCTATCACTGGGTAGCGAGCTGCTGCTGCTGTTGCTGGCGTCAGTGCTGCTGATTGCTTGCAGCTTCAATAACAGTTCTTCCAGCGCTGCGGGGGCACCTGCAGGAGGGGGCTGCTGCTGCTGCTGCTGGCCTGCACCTTGCTGCTGCTGCAGCTGCCCTGTACCTTGCTGCTGCTGCAGCTGCCCTGTACCTTGCTGCTGCCGCTGCTGCTGCTGGCCTGCACCTTGCGGCTGCTGGCTTGCACCTTGCTGCTGCTGCTGCTGCTGCTGTCCTGTACCTTGCTGCTGCTGCTGCTGCTGTTGGTTTTGCTGCTGTTGCTGCGCTAGCGCTGTTGCTTACAGCACGAGGCGCCCATCTTGCAACCAGTGGAGCCACGAGCCGGGCCAATGGCTGGTGATGCTTGCTGCCAATCACACGGAGCACGAAACCAAACCCGCGATAAAATAACCCTCAATACCGTGTCAGCAGCGTCAGCTCGTCACCAGCGGGCTTGCGGCACGGTCCTGTCTGCGCAGCAACACGTGGCGGTACGACGAGCACGTCCGAGCACGATCAAGACCAACAAACAGGCTGCTTTGATTTTGTTTTGATCCTTGCTGTGGTGCAACAGCGCGCCGCTGCACTAGTCACCCGTGTACAGGTATAGGGTGCAGCGTGCCCAGTGCCCGCAGGAGCTGAGCATCACTGCGCAAGGCCTGCATCATTGTGTGCCCTAAGTTTTCGTTTCGTTATTTACCGATCGGCATACACCACACAAAGCGAAAGGGCGCTTACACTCACTACTATTATAGGAGGCCAAATCCAACCACGTGGTGCACGTGGTACCACACCGGTACACCGGTGTGCACAGGATCCCAACGTTGCAGCCACACGCGAAGGCTTGTGAATTTTGGTGTACCACGCTCAGGGGGTACGCGTGCCTACAAGCACTGGCCCACCCAGACCACTCGATGCCTCTTCGACTGGCTCCTCCGCTAAGCATCTGCGCTTGCAAGCGCTATCAGATTGAAGTTGAGGCTGTTGGTCCTGCAGGGCAAAAACACAACATCGACAAAGCATGAGTGTCATCATCACCGTGTTGCTGTTCAGGCTACAGCATCAACATCATCGGGCAAAAACACGCACCAACAGCGTGATGGACTGCGCAGCAGCAGCAGGCGGACTCTTGCTGGAGAAGGCAATAGGCAGGACTGCTGACGAACGAGGCTCGCGCTGTGCTTGCGGTGCTGACCATCAGCGAGCACAGCCAACCTACTCTAGCGCTAGACCACAAGGTTTGCTGCTGCAGCAATAGAAGGCTTCCATTCTCACCGTGCCATGAAGTCCTTAGCCACGCGCGCCACGTCCTGCAGCAGCGTGTCTTGCTGCGTTGGGCCGTGGCTGATGGGGCCTGTGCGGCGCCCATCAAGCTCCCACAGCTGGCCTGCAGGACAAAAAGATAAACGAACTTGATCATCTAACAAGGTGCACCCTACACTGAACTGCCCTACAATAAGCAACTTGCCATGAATGCACACCACAGCACGCACACAGCACGCAGCATTGCGGTGGTGTGCTGTGCAGGCGAATTCGAAGGATGCTGACGATGCCAGGCAGTGTGTTGAGCAACCCCACCTGCGTCCTCCACCAACAAGCACCGGCGTTAGGCAAGCATGCAGTCTTAAGGTACGCATGAGCTTGAAGCATTCCATCCAACAATCTTTGCACATTGCTTGCTTGCATCGCCTGACTGTCTACCAATGCAGTATCGCGGCGGTACGCTCTTCCAAAGAAGCGGCACTAGTAACGCCAGGCAGTGCGTTGGCCGCGCTCCCACCTGCATGCTCCACGAAGGCGATGAAGTGCAGGTCCACATCCTGCTCTGCAGGTGGGGGCGCGGTATCACCCTGCGCGCCAGCAGCCTGCAGGGAAGGGCAGCCGCCAAGTTGGCGATGATACTCAGCAGGGGAAGGACATATCAGAGCAGGGCTACCAGCAGGAGCAAGCAGCCGTTGCGCTGGACACTGGCATAAGGGAAGCATCATACGTGTGACAAACTCCAGCTGCAGGAACACCGCCATGCGCGAAGCCAGCTGCAGCAGTGACGTGATGTGCTCTGCGATGTGTATCCAATATTCTGTAGTCGCTGCTGCCTGCATGACCTAAATCGTTGTCTCAGCAAGAGATGTCACCTGCCTGCCGTGTAGTGCCAAGGCAAGTACACAAAGTAAAGTTCAGCGCACCTGGTGCGCCTCCTCTATGTCTGGTGCGTCCCCTGGTGGGCTCTCCAGGTAGGCGCCACGCTCTGCTGCGCTCATGGGCTGCGTGGCCTCAAAGAAGCGAGCCAGGAAGGAGCCAGGCTCTGCGCAGTGCAGCAAACAAAAAGCAGCATCATTGGATGCGAACAGTCAGCCAGGCGTACATACAGGTGGCAGAACCAACATCTGCAGGGGTGCAAGCGTCTGTAATTGTTGTCATCAACTGGCTACTGTCGAATGTCTTGTGGTTGCACCTTGCCGAAGGCACCGACAATCTGTGCTGCTGGCACTGGCACAAGCACCCACCCAGCTGCAGCCGCTGCCTGCTGTTGCCGATGCTGTGCAGCATGGCGATGGTGCCGCATGCGTTGCCGATGGTCTGCTTCATGTAGTACAGCTGTTCCGGCACTGCTGCTGCATCTGCTGGCCGCTCCGCATCAGCTGCAAGCAGGTGCATGCGCAGGTGGCACAAGTACACACAGAGCCGTCAAGGTGGGCAGGTCGGCAGTGATATGACGCGGTAGGTGCAACTATATCACCGCATTGCATGTGCATGCGGCGGTGGCACAGGCACAGTCCGTGTGAGGAATGAGCAACTGAAACAAAGGCTGCTGGCACTGCAACACTGCGGTGCAGAGAGTGTTCTGCTACATCCCGGCATCATGATCAACTGTGCAGAAGCACAGAAACAATAGACCCATAGACGCACGCTACGCTGCAGCTGCAGCTGCTATCAGCATTGCACATGCCATGTGCAAGGATCAGTATTCCTGGACAAGCAGTCCATCAGTTTGTCCAGACCCCGCCCTGCTGTAGCCCCTGCTGTAGGGCGGGGGGGTCTGCTGTTGCATGTGACATGTCACATGCAGCTATGACGCCCGACTGCAATGTACTTGGCTAAGCAGTAAGCTGCTGGCAGCCGTTCCGTGCACCTTTCTTGTCTGCCTCTTCACTCTCTTTGGTGATGGGGAACAGCAGCATCACAGCCAGCACTGGTTGGGGCACCATGGCCAGAAGCTGCAGGATGGCGACAGGCGCAGGCGATGAAGTTATTGAGTATGTATGCATCAAACCGGTTCACATTTCATGGCGGTGTCAACAGCAGCATGCACAGACTGTTGTGCCTTCACATGCATGCATTGCATTCCAGCAGGTAGGGACTGTTGAACACAGCCTGCAAATGGTGCTGCTCCTTTGCACAGCCTGCAAGCTGGCCAGGCATGTTGCAAACTACTGCTGCATCATGCACACGCGTTGTCAAGGTTTGGTCCTACTTGAAGACTCTTAACGAATACCACAGACACCCAGCAGACATGTTAGGGAGGGAAGGCAAAAGTGATGCATGCACAGGCCAGCTGCTGCTGCTTCACCTCTTCATCCAGGCCGAAGACATCATGAAAGGCCCACTGCTGAGTATCCAGGCCAATACGAGAGGCAAAATCCGTGATGACCTCCGGGTTGGACTCAAGAGGAATCCACTTTTTAGGCATGGTACACTGCTGTATCTGCTGCTGTACTGTACTGTGAGGTGATCTGTGCAGTTTTATAACCGCAGCGACTGATCAGCTTTCAGATGTTTATTCTGCCTGATATCGATGGTACCGAGCATGCGTATGGGGCCGCTGAACGTCAAGGATCACCTGGCTTTCTGACGCGTCATGTGCAGTTGTCACAACAGACAGTGAACTCTACTACTACTCAACGTAGAACGGAGCTGGTACTCACCTCATTGTCTGCTTGGTATTGTGTATGCGTGCAAGGTAGAAGCGTACGGTGTTCAGGGTGCTCAGTGCGCCAGCCGGCAACCTTGCCGCGCGTTCACACGTTTAACCAATACACAGTAAAGTTAAATTATTTTGCATATACATCGACCGTTTGTTTCCGGAGGTTGTTCGGTGCTGAGCTTGGACAGACCACAGTCTTGACACCAGGTGAAATCCACACACATTTGATAGCTAAGGAAGCTGCAGTCAGATGTGTTGATGTTGAGAGCTGTGCATCATTTGATTGTCAGCTGTGATCACAGCCGTGCACGTTCAGCTTCAGCTGCTGCTGCGATTGCTGTTAATGCTGTTGATGCTTCTGGCAACTGCTGCTCTTCTATGTTGCATCATGATACCTGTCACCCTCACAAGTATACATGGCACACTTCGTGCCTGCTCTGCATCATGACCCAGGTTCTTGCAGGCATCGTGCAGTGCTGGTCAGTCCTGCAACTCACCTTAGCAGCCCAGCAGCATGGCAGCAGCAGCTTCTCGCGGCTTGTCTGCTGCTGGTGAAGCAGCACAGCTGCGCGATGTAGTAGCACCCAAGCTGTCAGTAGCCACAATCAAGCCGCGCGTTGTTGCAGCAGACTATGCAGTGCGCGGAGAGATTGTGAGGCGTGCACAGCTACTGGAGGATGAGCTGCAGGGTGGCAAGCGCCAGTTTCCATTTCAAAAAGTGAGCACAGGTCTCGTGTTGTGCTGTGCAGTGAATGCAACTGCTGCAGTATCAAAGAGCTGCGCACTAAATGCAACTGCTGCAGTATTAAAGATAGGACGCGTACTGCTGCAGCGGGTGGCGGTGGAGCAGCTGCAACAGCTCCTGGAATCATCCTGCCAGCTTTTTGTGTGTGTCCTGCAAGCGGCCGTGTCATTCAGTGCCAGCTGTACGTAACGCTCATCCATCTGCATCCGTAACGCTCCAGCCGCACATGCATGTGCCACGCTGTCTGCAGGTGGTGTGGTGCAACATTGGCAACCCTCAGATTTTGGGCCAGAAGCCCATCACATACTTTAGGCAGGTGCTGTGCCTCTGCGAGTACCCACAGGTGCGCAGCAGCAGCAGCAGCGGCAGCAGCAGCAGCAGCAGGGGCAGCAGCAGCAGGGGCAGCAGCAGCAGGGGCAGCAGCAGTGGCGGCAGCAGCAGCAGCAGCAGCAGCAGCAGGGGCAGCAGCAGCAGGGGCAGCAGCAGCAGGGGCAGCAGCAGCGGCGGCAGCAGCAGCAGCAGCAAGTGTGGCAGCCCGCGCAAGAGCAGTGGCAGCCTAACAGCAGTTGTGACAGGCTCTGCATCAGGCTGTCAGCTTGCAAGACTATGCAGTGCGAAGTGACGCAGACGATCACGAGCAGGGGTAAAGCCGCTTTTGTGCAGCAACGGCTGCAGCACCAGCTGCTGCAGTGGTTCTGTCTGAGATATGGCGCTTCAGCAAGCATGCACCATGCCATGCCATGCCACCAACATCTTGGTTGGGACACGGGGATCAAGCAGCAGCAGCAGTCAGCATTGAGACGGAGTGGCAGGTTTAAACATCAGCTCGCTCATTTCTTGTAACAGCAGCAGCAGCAGGTAGAGCTAGTGCCGTGCATGCGCTTCTCACCTGCTGTCACCTGATCACGTGTTTGTGCAGCTGCTGGAGCACCCTCAGATTGGAGCGCTGTTCCCAGCAGATGTGATCGAGCGGGCGCGGGTGTTCCTGTCGGACATTCCTGGTGGCGTGGGCGCGTACAGTGACAGTGCGGGGGCGCTGGTGCTGCGCAAGCAGATAGCAGCAGCCATTGAGCGCAGAGATGGATACCCTGCAAGTCCAGATGAGATCTACCTAACGGTAGGTTAGGGGTTGGGGGGCAGCTGGATGAGTCGCAGCATGGAAAGCAGCTGCCAAAGCAGAGCCAGAACAAGCAGCGACTGTTGTGCAACAGTTGCACACCATAAACAGCACGGCCGCTGATGGATGCACAGAGAATGGCCACAACACATGGGACCATGCAATGCACATTGCTGCATGCCTGGTTCTTTCCCATTGGTGCCCAACAGGGCAGCGTTTCACTTGCAATACATTGCAACCTGATATGCAGCTGTCCCGTCATACACTCTGGTGTCTCAGCCACTGCGCCTGGCGCACACCGTCTGATCGTGCTACTGCATCTCTCTTGTATGCCTTGCAGGACGGTGCGTCACCTGCGGTGCACTACATGATGGAGATGCTGCTGCGCACGCGTGAGGACGCGTTCCTGGTGCCCATCCCGCAGTACCCGCTGTACAGCGCCACACTTACGCTGTACGGGGGGCAGCTGGTGCCCTACGAGCTGGACGAGGAGGCGGGCTGGGGGCTCAACGTAGACAACTTGCAGGTAGCAGGGTGATACATTGCTTTGTCACAGGCGGTGGTTGACAAACAAGCAGTGTTTGGCGTGTTCGCTTGCTTGTTGCTACTGATTTGGAAGCACCCGCTGTACAGCGCCACGCTCACGCTGTACGGGGGGCAGCTGGTGCCCTACGAACTGGACAAGGAGGCGGGCTGGGGGCTCAACGTAGACAACTTGCAGGTATGGGGTGTGATGAATTGCTACGTCACAAGCAGTGGTTGGCGGGATTGCTTGGTTGTTGCTGCTGATGCGGAAGCGGTGCGATCTGATGATGAGTAGGCGGGCTGGGGGCTCAACGTAGACAACCTGCAGGTATGGTGTGTGACACAGTGGTGGTTGGCGGGTTTGCTTGCTTGTTGTTGCTGATGTGGAAGCGGTGTGATCTGATGAGGAGGCAGGCTGGGGGCTCAACGTAGACAACTTGCAGGTATGGAGGTTACAAAGCGGTGGTTGAGGGGTCTGCTTGCTTGTTGCTGCTGATGTGGAAGCTGTATGATCTGGACAAGGAGGCGGGCTGGGGGCTCAACGTAGACAACTTGCAGGTGTGGGGTGTGACAAACAGGCAGTAGCTGGTGTGTTTGATTGCTTGTTGCTACTGAGTTGGTTGCCATGCAAGCTGTGGACGAGGAGGCGGGCTGGGGGCTCAACTTAGACAACTTGCAGGTAGGAAGTATGATAAATAATGTGATGGGTTGCCTTGTCACAGGCAGTGGTTGGCGGGTGTGCTTGCTTGTTGCTGCTGATGTGGAAACGGTGTGATTAGATAAGTAGGCGGGCTGGGGGCTCAACGTAGACAACTTGCAGGTAAGGGGTGTGATGAATTGCTTTGTCATAAGCAGTGGTTGGCGGAGTTGCTTGCTTTGTTGCTATGATGTGGTAGCCGTGCTGTTGGATGAGGAGGCGGGCTGGGGGCTCAACGTAGACAACTTGCAGGTATGGGGTGTGACAAACAAGCAGTTGTTGGCGGGTTTGCTTGCTTGTTGCTTGCTTGTTTCCAATGAATTGGAAGCACCCGCTGTACAGCGCCACGCTCACGCTGTACGGGGGGCAGCTGGTGCCCTACGAGCTGGACGAGGAGGCGGGCTGGGGGCTCAACGTAGACAACTTGCAGGTGTGGAGGTGTGATAAGTTGCTTTGTCACAGGCAGTGCTTGGCACGGTTGCTTGGTTGTTGCTACTGATGGGGATAGCCGTACAATGTTCGTACTGGATGAGGGGGCGGGCTGGGGGCTCAATGTACACAACTTGCAGGTAGGGGGTGCGATCATATGCTCTGTCACAAGCAGTTGGCAGGGTTGCAGGGTTGCTTGCTTGTTGCTGCTGATGCGGTGCAATCAGATGAGGAGGCGGGCTGGGGGCTCAACGTAGACAACTTGCAGGTAAAGGGGTGACGAATCAGTGGTTGGGGGGGTTTGCTTGCTTGTTGCTACTGATGTGTTGAAGCGGTGCGATCAGATGAGGAGGCAGGCTGAGGCCTCAACGTAGAGAACTTGCAGGTAGAGGGTGCGATCGTATGCTTTGTCACAAGCAGTTGGCAGGGTTGCAGGGCTGCTTGCTTGTTGCTGCTGATGTGGAAGCGGTGTGATGTGACGAGGAGGTGGGCTGGGGCCTTAACGTAGACAACTTGCAGGTGTGGGTTGTGACAGAGTGGTGGTTGGGGGGTCTGCTTGCTTGTTGCTACTGATGTGTTGAAGCGGTGCGATCAGATGAGGAGGCAGGATGAGGCCTCAACGTAGACAACTTGCAGGTAGAGGGTGCGATCGTATGCTTTGTCACAAGCAGTTGGCAGGGTTGCAGGGCTGCTTGCTTATTGCTGCTGATGTGGAAGCGGTGTGATGTGACGAGGAGGCGGGCTGGGGCCTTAACGTAGACAACTTGCAGGTGTGGGTTGTGACAGAGTGGTGGTTGGGGGGTCTGCTTGCTTGTTGCTACTGTTGTGGAAGCGGTGTGATGTGATGAGGAGGCGGGCTGGGGGCTCAACGTAGACAACTTGCAGGTGTGGGTGTTGCTGATGTGGAAGCGGTGGTTGGGGGGAAAGCTGGCGTGTTGCTGCTGGTGTGGCAGCGGTGTGAAGTGATGAGTAGGCAGGCTGGGGGCTCAACATTACAACTTGCAGGTATGGAGTGTGACAAAGTAGCAGTGGTTCATGAGTTTGATTGCTTGTTGCTGCTGATGTGAAAGCCGTGCGATGTGATGAGGACACGGGCGGGGGGCTTGACGTAGGAAAGAGGTTGCAGGCGTGCAGAGCATATTTGGCACCTTTCTGTTCTGGGACAGGATGTGGCGCTGCTTGTAGGGAGCTCACTACGTTTTCACCGGCAGCTGCAACAGCATGCCATCTGCCATGCAGGAGACGACACTGCGCTCACACACGTGTATTGTATGCCGTTTCTGTTTCTGCTCATGCCTGCAGGGGCAGCTGGCAGCAGCGCAGCAGCAGGGGCTGTGCGTACGCGGCTTGGTAGTCATCAACCCGGGCAACCCCACGGGGCAGTGCCTCAACGCAGACAACCAGGCAGAGATCGTGCGCTTCTGCGAGCAGCACAACTTGGTGTTGATAGCAGATGAGGTGTACCAGGTGGGCAGCTAATGGCAGAAACATTGGCATTAAGTGATGTCTGCTGAGATGCTGTGAGCAGCGCACTTGAGGTTCGTTCAGCACAGCTGCAATAGCTGCTGTTTTTCAAAGCAGCACACGGGAGCCTAGGATATTGCCCACCACAACAACCGACTGATGGCTGCACACACATTTCAACTCTGTCTGGGCTCTGTTGGTTCTTTGGTGTGCAGGCCAACATCTATGCAGCCAACCGCACCTTCACCTCATTCAAGCAGATGGTGCGGCAGCTGCAGTCGTCAGCCATGCTTGTCAGCCTGCACTCCACCAGCAAGGGCTTCGTGGGGGAGTGCGGGCGACGAGGGGGCTACATGGAGGTGGTCAACTTCCCTGCTGGTGAGAGCTCTTTCGCAAACTGAAACATGTATATTTTGTAATCGCTTGTGGGCTTTATGTGATGTTGCGCTGGCATTTTTGTATTGAGGTGATTACAGCAGGTGTGCACATGCTGCTGCATGCGGTAGATCCCTGCATGCTCTGCAAGTGGCAGTGTGTCAGCTCACACCTTGCAGCAGCCAGGCGGTTACATGGAGGTGGTCAACTTCCCTGCTGGTGAGTGCGCCTGTTGCGCAGTGGCTTGTTTGTATTCTGCTTGTCAGCCTGCACTCCACCAGCAAGGGATTTGTGGGCGAGTGCGGGCGACGAGGCGGCTATATGGAGGTGGTCAAGTTCCCTGCTGGTGAGGTTGCCTGCTGCACAGTGGCTTGTTTGTATCATGCAGACATTGCTTTGGAATGGCATGACATGCAGCGTGTGATGGTACGGGTTACATGACGGTGATGAATCCCCAGCTTGCAGTAATAGTAAAGCGTTTGTTGTACCTGCATGCTTTAGTTGCAGGTGTGCTTGTCTTCACACGCTGCGGCCTACAGGCTGAACCAGCTGCTAGCTGCTTTTCTGCTAGCTCACCTCCTGTGGTTGCACTCCTCCTCCTGCTGCTGCTGCCATCGTTGCCACAACGCTCCTGCAGACGTGCACGAGCAGATCCTGAAGCTAGCCAGTATCAACCTGTGCCCCAACGTGTCGGGCCAGATCTGCTGCACGCTGATGATGACGCCACCAGAGCAGGGCGAGCCCTCGTACGACCTCTACGTGCAGGTGGGAGGTGAAAGCACACTGTTACATGCAGTGCTGCTGTCATGTGTGCGTGCTAGCGGCAGCTACTGGCCTGGGCAACTGCAAAGTAAGTGCTGCAGGGCCTTTGCTTGTTATTAGGAGCTGGGGATGGCTTGCAGGAACATGCTAGCAAACAGGGTTCGGCTGGCAGCAACTGCCGAACACGAGCATGCTGCCTTTGCTGCCGGTGCGTGTAACGCTCGTGCTGCATGCACTGACGCTGTGTGCTGCACTGTTGTTGTATGTGTGTTGTGCACACCCTTGCAGGAGCGTGATGCAGTGCTGGGCTCTCTTGCGCGGCGCGCAGCCACACTAGTTGCAGGACTCAACCAGCTGGAGGGAGTCAGCTGCAATGCAGCAGAGGGGGCGCTGTACGCGTTCCCAAGGTACGCTGATGCTGTGGTAGCGCATCATACCGCATGTACTTTCCATCCTTGCTTATGGCACAAATTTCGCAAAGCATCTTGTTGCAGACATTGCACACACTCCACGTACAAGCATTGTTGGCGTCAGCATTCCGCATTGCAATGCGGTGTGACATGTATGCACTTGCATACTATGCTGCCTGTTGTTTGCCAACGTCGCCTGTGCGCCTGCGCTGTAACATGTTACTGCTTGCAGGATAACGCTGCCAGCTGGCGCAGTAGCAGCAGCAGAGGCGCTAGGCAAGCCAGCTGACTGGCTGTACTGCAGTGAGCTGCTAGATGCTACAGGCATCGTTGTAGTGCCTGGCAGCGGCTTTGGGCAGAAGGCAGGTACGCTGCACTTCAGGATAACGTTCCTGCCACCCGAGGAGGATATTGAAGGCGTGGTGCAGAAGCTAGGGGTGTTCCACAAGCAGTTTTTGGACAAGTATGGCGGCCTGTGATGCGGCTGTGTTGAGGCGGTGAGCATGCTTACTTTGGCATGTTGCGGCATGTCGTGCCATGATGCATTGCATGCATGCTTGTGCGTGTATGTTCTGCTATTTTTGTTGGGGTGAGTCTGCATGCTGTTGTTTGTCTCAGCTGCATGGTGCGCTTTTTGAGGCATGGCATGAGGCATGGCATCTGTTGCAGCGTGAATACAAGCTCTTCTTTTGAAGTACGGTGTATAGTTGTACGCAATGTCATTTGCGGGATTGCGGCCAGGCCGGCCAATGCAGTGTCATGCAGCTTGTGCAGCGCAACCAGAAGTGGTGTGTTGCAAGTAGGCTTAGCAAGACTGCCGCAGTCTTGCCAACGTTCTTTTGAAGTACGGTTCATAGGGTATGTGGCATAGCAAATACGACGCACAGTGATTGCTGTGCACACCATGGGTGCAAGTTTTGTGTCTGTTGGCAATGTTGATATCTGCCTGCGATGGCAGCTGCACCTGACAACAGCAGCATTCTGTGTACGGCCTGCTGCACAGAGAGTGTTGCGCGGCAGGTGCAGCAACCAGCTGCTGTTCGTTGCTGGAGACACCATTGGTGCCCTGCAAGGGATCTGACCCATTGTGCTTTTTTATGCGGCGCTGCAATGACACACAGCGATTTTGTGTTCCGCAGATTGCCAATCGGGCGCTGCTCCTTTTCACGTTGCACACCATGCACTGTCTGGGTGGTCTACCTTACACCGAAAATAGAGAGAATAATCAGTCTGCTTTCCGCCTCCCCAGTGGGTGAGGCGCGGTTGCCGATGCCGAAAGGTATGGCTTACAAGGATTGATTATTATTTTATTACCATGCACTGTGAGCAAGCGCTCGACCTTCGAGCGTACTGTGACAGTACCATAGCTTTGTGATATTTCATTATTGAGATGCCATGTGTGCGCGCGGGTGTCCACAGAAAGTGATGTGGTGGTGCGCTTCTGCTTCTTGGCCAGGCATTTTCAAGCAGCTGCCAGCAGATTGAGCATGGCAGCATGGCAACAGCAGCACTGAGCAGCACTCAGCACTTGCTTAGTATGGACGGGAATTCCATGACAGGTTTTCGTGTAAAAGGTGGACGGGCTCGTACGTATTGCTGATTTATCCAAGTTCGTACTCAGAGTGCTGCAACGTGTCTCGGATTGCACTCACCGGACGGCTTCAGCAGGGAGCAGGCAGCTGCCCTGACGAGGCTGTGCTGGGGTAGGGGTGGGATCCTCTCCTTGCAGCAAGCGCAGATCCAGAAATAACACGATGCACTTGAACAACCGTACGCTGGGAGCATGTGGCCAATGAGGCGGTGGACAAGCGCCAAACGGGCTCTCCGATGTGACACTCTTCCGCTCGCCCGAGGTGGATAAAAAGACCAAACTTTCTTGTAAGCCACATACTTGTACATATTGTTGAACCGTATGCCTCTTCTTGTTTGCGAGCCGAGGGTGCAGTTGCAACACTCGCGCCCTTCGACAATGAGGTGCACCGTGTGTCGCTGCTAGCTCATAGCCCGCCTGTACAGACTGTAAATAGCCCGTTTGAGGTTGTTGTTGGCAGCTGACAGTGAACAGCAAGCTTGCTTGCGTAGGGGGGAGTATAGAGCAGCAACCTAGTTGGAGCATCCTATTCGCCAAGATGCAGCTGACGGAGGCTCAAGTCTATTGGTGGCTGGAAGAAAACCTTTCAGAGGAGAACGAAGCCAAGGTGTCCGAGCTGCGGCAGACACTTGGAGCCCTGCTGGTGCCTGGCCTGGACGACCGAGTAGACCTGCTGCGCTTCCTCAAAGCACGGCATTGGAATGTCGCCAAAGCAGCAAAGATGTATCAGGTAAGCCTTCATTGCAGTAGCAGACCTTGCAGGTGCTGCAGCAGAGCTGTAAGCTGCTGGAGAAAGAGCAGTGACCGCTGTGCTGCTCGCAGCACCACCAACGTAGTATGAAGACTCTGCACCTTGTGATGTAGCCTATAGAACTGACCCCAAGGAACGAGGAGGCCTTGATGCGCTCGTCCAGCTGCACAACACACAGCAGTTTGCCTGCAGATGCCTTACCTGCTCTAGCACTGCCACTGACACAGGCTCAAACTCACTGCCGCTACACCGCTGCTGTGTGTCGTTCCTGCAGGCCATGGCCACCTGGCGCACAGAGCATGATGTTCACCAGCTGCTTGATGGCTTTGAGTTCCACGAGCTGCCGCTGGTGCGCCAGCACTACCCGCACTTCTACCACAAGACGGACAAATACGGCAGACCTGTCTACATTGAGCTGCTGGGCCACTGCGACATCGACCAGCTGCTCAAGGTGTGGTGAAAGGCCGTGTGGCCTGTGTTGTCACTTGGCAGCCATGGGTAGCTGTCAGTAGCCAAGGCAACAGTGATTGGCAGCGACGGATGTGCATGTTGCAGTGGCTGCTTGCTGCACTGGTGGCAGGGCTACCAACAGAGGGGCGTGCAGCTCTGCAAGGCACAGGGACAGCCTGCAGCCAAAACTGTGACCTGTGTATCCTGCAGGATGTATGCTATGCGTCACCCTACATCCAGTGTCTGGTGTCAACAACAAAGCGGTGTGTGTCGCTTCCTATCAACAGATGCAGTGCTTGAACCACTGGCCCAGCTCATGACATCTTCGACACCAACCACCATATGTCTCTCTGCCCCACAACTGCCACACGCCTGCAGGTCACCACCATCGAGCGCTTCACAAACTACCACGTACAGCAGAGCGAAGCCTTCCGTTGCCACAAGCTGCCAGCCTGCACCGCTGCTGCTGGCCGCACCATCCTCACGCACACCATCATCCTGGACATGGCCGGGCTGTCTCCCACGAGGCACTTCACGCTCACAGTGAAGCACTTCCTGGAGAGCATCAGCAGGATAGACCAGGTGAGGCAGGCAGCAGCACGGGAGACGGCCACTGCTGGTTTTGCGCACTCTCAGTTTTGCATCGTGCTGCTGTGTGCAATGTCCTGCGGGCCATGCGGGTATGTGTACTGCTGTATGCTGGTTGCTGCCATAACGTGAGATGCGATGCTGCGGCGTGCGACTTACACGGCTTATGTCTGCGCTGCTGCTGCGCCCCTGCAGAACAACTTCCCCGAGCACCTGGGCTGCATGTTCATGATCAACACGCCGCTGCTGTTCCGCGGCTTTTGGAGCGTGATCAAGGGCTTCCTGGACGAGCGCACGCTCGCCAAGATCAAGGTAGGCGGTGCTCAGGCAGCTGGGCAGTTTTGCTGTGTGAGTATGCAGGCTGCTGTGCTTGCAGGAACAGGCCTAGGCCCATGGTGAACTGTCAAATTGTCACTTTGTGGCACAAAGCGTGTGAAAATGGAACCTTGCAGATGCAGCACAAAGTTGCAGCAGGCTTGAAGTTGCTTTGGCTCACTTGTAGTTTATCATTCTCTTGTTCCTGTGCTGAAACCGAGAGCCATCTTCTGCTGCGTGTTGCAGGTGCTGGGCAGCGGCTACCTGCCTCAGCTGCTGGCAGTCATCCCCGAGGAGAACCTGCCCATCATGTTTGGCGGCAAGAGCGCCTGCGACTGCACAGACACCGGACCTTGGCAGGTGAGAGCGTGGCCAACATTGAACACGAAAGCATGGCAGTTTGTGCCGTACTACACTGATGCCCAGCGGTTGTCCTGCACATGTGTTGCCCATCAGCATGTTGCTGAGCTTGCTGCTGGGCAAGAATAGCATTGCCATGGCAGCCATCTTGACAGCGTGGGTCGCGCATCCTGAAGTCTGCAGCAGCTGATGTTGTGTGTTGTCACGTGCTTGTGTTCCTGCAGGACGCGGCGGTGGTCAACAGTGACCCCGCACTCATCAAGGCAGCAGCGGGAGGCCAGCTGGGGCTCACCTCTGGCCTGGCAGGCAGCAACAGCAGCAACAGCCTCGCGCACAGCGGCAGCCTCATTGGCACCGCCATACAGATCTCTGCAGGCAGCCCTAGCAGCAGTGGGGTGCTAGATGAGCCCATTGTGGCACAGTAGCAGCAGCTATGACAGCAGCAGCCACAGCAGCAGCATCTGCTGCGGCAGCCTGTAGGAATAGTAGGTATGTGCAGCAGTGGCCGCATGTGCTGCTGCTGGTCAAGTGAATGGGAAAGCTACTCTGTTCATATACAGGAATGAGGAGGGGATGTAGTGCTGGTGAGGGAGGGGTCTGTGCTATAGGTGTTTCTGTGTATCTCTTTTGGCCTGCTGTACATAAAGATGCAGTGCTTAGAGCTGCAGCGCAGGGCCGACTTGTGTGTGTTATCCTACCTGTCGCAGCCATTGCAGGAACAGTGTGCTGTCACAGTGTTGCATCGAGGGGTCTTGTAGGTTCTGTGCAGGTGTATCCAAGGTGCTGCTGGTCTGCAGCCATTGGCTCTAGTTTGCGGCACGACCAAGTCAGCTTGACGGTGTATTCAATGCTGTTTGAGGGTAGCGTGGGTTACAGCGGTGCCAAATATGGGTTCCAGTTTTGTTCATGTGCAAGTCTGAAGCATGTTCTTGCATGTCAGCGCAGATGTATCATGCCAGCAAATGCGACCTTGAGTGTGTACTGGTGTTTGCTTCCTCATGTCGATATCATCATCATCATCATGTTACCCATTAAGCCATAGCATCAACGCCATCGGCCCCGCGCCCCTCAGCAGCGGAAGAAAGAGGGAGCACTGCTCCATTGTGTTTGCAATTATTATGCACATCCCAAGCTTGGACAAGATACTCAGCAATGCTCCTAGATATCACTCGGCACACCCCCCTACTACCCCACATATCATCAGAAACAAAACGCAACAACTTAGTGGATGCATCAGTCAACGACAACACATTGCGCAATTTTTCAGCGCCGCCAGCAACATCACGCAAAACAGACCGAATTTCATCAAGCATAGTATCCCTCTGAGCAGAAGTAGCGGGACAATCAAACATCAGATGTGACAAAGACTCAACACCCTGACCACAAGCAGGACATGCTGTGTTAGAATCAGCTCTGCTGCCACCATAACGACTGGTACGCTCATGCACGCAAAGACAGCCCATTCGAACACGCATCAGCAACTCAATACCACGCGTTGGCGCACCAGAACACAAAAAGGGCCTAGCCCTTTTAAAACGCATGGTATCAGCATGTGTAGGGTGCACATGCGTGATGTAACGGCTCAAAGTAGAGTGCTGCAGTGATTCACAAACAATTCTGTCTGCATGCAGCTTCCTGACCTGACGGTTGATGTGATTCTTGCACGCATTAGCTCGATCAGCCGCCGCCTCAACATCCACACCATACTTGCAAAGCAAACTCTGCACATACTTATGCCAAGGTGTCACCGCAACAGCACCACTAGGGCGCTTCCACTCAGCTGAAAACACCTGATGTGGCAACCGACAGTTCTGCATACGCTGAACCCTAAAGTAATACTCCATCGCCCTCTGATGAAGCCACATGTGCAATGGCTTCACACCCCATTCAGCCAGAACAAGTGAAGTGCAAGGGCGCTCCTTGCCACAACGCATTGAGCACTTGATGATGTCAGTCTGCACTTTGTCAATCTGTTGCAGTTGCCTTGCAGTTGACGGAAACCAGACCTCACTGCCATATTCAACAATCGGGCGAACGCATGTAAGCAGAATGATACGCTTTACTTCCACGCTGATGAGCCGGCTCTTCCAAACTGGCATGAGCCCACCCTTCACACGATGCACTTTTGCCAACATCTTCCTCAAAGTGCGTATTCCAGTTGCAGGCATTGTTGAACCACAGGCCAAGGTAGCAGTACTCTGATACAACAGGCACAGGCACACCGTTCCAAACGATGCCAGAATCAGCCAACTGGCTGGGCTGTCTAGCTGGTGAGACATGCATGACAGCAGACTTCAAGCTATTCAGCTTGAACCGCCACTTACAACTGTATTCATAAACTGTTGCAGCCACAGCCTGAACCTCAGCCAGAGATCCGCACACAGCAACAAAGTCATCAGCCTGCATGGCTGCCACAACCTGACCAGCAGGTTCGTCACAAGGGTGATTCCAGGGTGCTTTGCATGCACCTCATGCAGCAGATCATCAATGAAGTACAGGTACAGTGTGGGGGAAATAACATCGCCCTCATGCAAACCAAGGTCACATGTGAAGCTCTCAGTGACATGACCTTCGTGAGACACCACACGGCGCGCACCCTGATACAAGTTGTAGAGTACACGGAACATCTTTCCACGCACACCCTTGTCCCACAGCTTTTGAAAGAGCCCATCAAGCCACACTGTTGGGAAAGCCTTATAGGTGTCAACAAACAGCACATAAGAATCCTTCCCCTCAGCTTTCCTCCCACCCAACACCTCACTGAGCACACTCTGGTGGTCAGCACAGCTGCGCTTGGGACGAAAGCCGTTCTGGCTCTCGTGCAGCAGCGGCGTTCCTGCTGCTGTAGCAGCAGTTACACGCTGCTGCTGCTGCTGTTGCTGCTGACGTGCCTGCTGCTGCTGTTGCGCCTGCTGTTGCTGCTGCTGCTGCTGCCGTTGCTGTGTCGTGCCCTCCGCCACTGACTTGCCTTCTGCAAACTTGATGAGGCGCTGGTTGAGAACGCTGGTGTAAAATTTGTAAAGCACGCTAAGCAGGGTGATACCACGGTAGTTGGTGGGGTCTGTCAGGTCACCCTTCTTGGGCATGTTCACAACTGTACCTGGCACCTGGTGCACCTGCTCAAGCTGCCACATCAGATTGCAGTACTGCAGTAACATATCTGCGGCCGTGCTGCCTCCATACTTGAGTAGCTCATTGACAATGCCCTCCTCAGCCGGGTTGCCGGCCTTGCCAGTGCGCAGCCTCTGCAGGCAGTCGGAAACTTCGGCGGCAGTGATGGGCAGGTCCAGCGGGGTGGCAGGGGAGTTAGCAGAGTCTTGCAAATACTGTTGCACATTGGCTGCAACACAAGACATGTGTGCAGCGTCAAACTGGGGGTTGGAGGAAGCAAATGCTGCATGGCTGCCAACGCGCTCATAATGACACTTGAAAGCATCAGCTTTCTCAGCTGGGGTAGATGCCACATGCCCAGATGGATGCTGCATGACGCTGTAAACTGCCTCGCTGACATGCTTAGGGCACAGACGACGCACAAGCTGCCACATGTCTTTCTCTCCAAGCAGGCTGTCATCATTCATGCGATTTGTGTATGCAGAAGTAATGGCATGCTGGCACTGCTCTTTGTACTGCTTCTCTGCTGCTTTGACCAGCTGTGTAGTAGCCTTCTGCTGCTGTTTGTAAGTAGCCCAATCTGCTACAAGCCCTGAGTTCTTGTAGCGCAGGTAAGCCTGCTTCCTGTCCTCCACAGCATCTGTGAGCTCCTGAGTCCACCATGGGAAGGACTTGCCAACCCAAACCCTCTTGTAGCCAAAACTGGCGTTGACAGCATGACGAAGTGCTGCTAGCATCTGCTCGTGCGCTTGCTGCACTGCACTAGTTGCTGTAGTTGAGCCTGCAGAAGCCTGCTGCTGCAAAGTGGTGACCGTGGCTGTGTAGGCTGCACCAAGCTGCGACAGAGCATCCTGATATGCCTCAAGTTCCGCTGACTGCTCCCCATTCTGCAGCCTGAAATCCTTGGGCTGTGCGTTGAGGCGCAGCACAACCTGTTTTGCAGGGCGGCGTACCACAGACCTGACAATGCGGGCAAACACAGGCAGGTGGTCGATATCTTGTAGCAAGTCCGCCACAGAAATGTGGCGAGTACGCAAGAGGCATGGCTCCATGTACGTGCATGCTATGCATCCATTTCCTGTCATCAGGTGTTGCTCTCTACAGATGTCAAGCCCTGCGACCAGCATCTGCCGTGTCTCACAAGCAGTCCATGTTTGTGACTGTTGCAGCTGGTTTTATGATTGTATGCCCTGCGCATCTTCATCCCTTACGCTGCTGGGTTCTGATTGCAGGTTTGCATCCTCTTGCTGTGAGGTTGTGCGTACTGGCTGTCTGCTTTCCATTATCATGATGATCCAGCGGGTTTGAAGCAAGGTGTTGTGGCCTTGCACAAGGGGTCCTGCTGCATGGCACTACAACCAACGTATGGCCAGCGGTTGACCAGCCGGCTCTGTGTTCCGCCTCCGGTCGCCACATGTGTGCAGTGTGCTATGACTTATGGCTGTTGGTTGGCTGCGTGGTTTGGCTTGGCATCATCCTCAAGACAAGCCCAGGCTGCTGCATGCCGCGCCGCGGCTGTGGCACGCTCACCTGCTTTGTCACAAGTTATCCGGTTGTGGGTATGCCGCATACGGTTGGCCTAAAAGTCAAGCTGAGTTGATTCACAGGCCAGTCTCCAGGTTAAAGGTGGTACTGGCCTGGCATCATCCAAGCAGATTTCGTGATCTCATTCGGTAAACCACTACACAGGTTATCTCTGATACGCAACAAGTTGACTTAACCTTGATGGCACAGTACGTTGGCCCTTGCGCACTCTCCTCAGTGACTTGTGCAGCTGGTGTAACTGCCAGCCGTAGTTTGATTCAATCAAGACTGAATGATTCAGTCTTTGCCGAGGCGTGCCAGTCACTCAGCACTCGCCGCAGCCGCTGCAATGATTGCGCCAATCAAGACTTCAAGGACAGCAGCTTTTTAAAATACACACGGTAACGATGCGACCATCAAAGCACATCAGATCACAGAATCCAGCCTGCACCACTGGTACCGCACTACACCCTTTCAATGGGTCTGCAGCTGCCACACTGCGAGGGCAGCGCCTCACGTCAGGCTGTTCACTCGTTCATGAGCGCTACCAGCCCCTTGCCGATGCTCTTCTTTGCGTCTGCGCTGACTGGGTCCGGCCCCACGTAGATGTCAAACAGCGCCTTGACCAGCGCAGCCGACTGGATGGTGCCGACCTGTGGAGCAGCCGCAGCCGCAGCCGCCGCCGCAGCAGCAGGGTGTACAAGGGCCAGTGCACCACACTTGAGTGAGACAGGGGCCAGCAGCAGCAGAACCACAGCTGCTTGTAGAACAGGCATGACCAAAATTCATCAGGAGGCGTTGCTGTGACAGCACCTTCATGCACAATGGATGCACACCTCCCTTGCACACAGTTTAATGTGGCACGGAAGAAGCAGAGCGATCCATGCAAGGCATATAGCAGCAGGCCCACCTGCTTGCCGTCAATCTGTGTGACCAGCTGCCCCTTGTGGTGTGTTGAGAACGCGATCTCAGTGCCCTTCTTGAAGGTGACGCCATCAAACAGCCCCTCAAAGGCCTTCATGGTGCCCTCAGGCTCCTTGGCCTGCATGTAAAGCGTTATGTAACACAAATCAAAATCAAAGGGTGCGGCACCAACAGCAGTGTATGACTGATCACGTGCACGGAGCAGGCTGGTGTGCCACAAGACAACCGCTGCCACTGATGCTCTGCTCTGTTGCTGTCACATGCCGACTATTTCTTTTCACACTGCAGCTGACGATGCCACTTTCTGCTGCAGCGTCACAATGTATGCCGCATTGTCGGGCCACCAGCTTGCTGCTGCATATGGTGTGCACACACCTTTGCCAGCTCAGGCTTTAGCCGCTCCTCCAGTGCGTTGAGGAACTGCGCGCGCTTGAGCGAGCCGAACGAGATGACCAGCCGCAAGCTGCGCTCAAAGTGTGTGTTGCCAACCAGCTCTGCAGCACCAACCAGTCAAAGCAGCAGGGCAAGGGCAGCAGAGCAGGCACCAGCGGTGTTGGCATCCTAGCAAGCAAGCTGCAGCTGCTCTCAGCTCTGGGCGCTGTCGCCGCCCACAGTTGCTACTCCTTCCTACTGTGCCTGCAGCTGTGCTTCCTGCGATGCACAAGTCCATGAACAGCAATAGCATGACGGCCTCTTCCTATCCCTCCTGCTGCTGATGCTGCTGCCGCCGTATCCATTGCCACTGCAGTTGCAGTGCTTGTTACACCAGCTCGCCAAGTCGCTACATCCAGTTGCAGTGCAGCAGCTGCTGCACCTGCCTCTTCTGGTGCCTGTTGCTGCATGCCTCAGCGTCGGAGAAAAGCTGCTGCTGTGGCCGCCACCCTGCTGCAATGCCAGCCCCTGCGGCCGTTGTTACAGCCGCTGCTGCATTCTCAGCGCCAAGAGCTTCTGGTTGCCCATCAGCTCATCAACGTCACGTCCAGCCATGGTGTAGCTGCTGCTGCTGCTGTAGCTGCTACAGCACTGCCACCGCATGTGCCTTGCTGCTGGCCAGCTAGCTGCTGCATGCCTCACCGTCAAAGAGCTTCTGGTTGCCCGTCACCCCTCACAGTCACGTCTAGCCATGGTGTAGCTGCTGCTGCTGCTGTTGCACGTGCTTGCTGTTGGCCATCTAGCTGCTGCATGCCTCACCGTCAAAGAGCTTCTGGTTGCCCATCAGCCCATCAAGGTCGCATCTAGCCACGGTGTAGCTGCTGCTGTAGCTGTAGCTGCCCCAGCACTGCTGTTGCAAGTGCCTTGCTGCTGGACAGCTAGCTGGCGCATGCCTTTCCGTCAAAGAGCTTCTGGTTGCACATCAGCTCATCAGACTTGCACCTAGCCAATGAGCAGCTGCTGCTGCTGTAGCTGCCACAGCACTGCCACTGAAAATGCCTGGCTTCAAGACAGCTAGCTGCTGCATGCCTCACCGTCGAAGAGCTTCTGGTTGCCCATCAGCTCATCAACGTCCTCGCCCTTGTACTTGTGCAGCGCCTTCTTGGCCCCGTGAGCATCAACGTACATGCCCACACTGTACACTGCAGGCAGGGACAAATGAGTGAGTTACACTGTTACATGAATCTGCTGCATATAACAGTGTGGATGTGGTGTAGGGCAGGGTCAGTGACCGATGCAGCGGGCAGGAAAGGCGGTTGACGCTGGCAGGCATGTAAACAGTACGACCGGCTCCTGCAAACATGCGCCTGCCCACCATGCTATCCGCACTGATGGGCATTACGTACTCAGCGTACTGATTGCGCACAGTCTATGATCCTGGGCCGATACTGGAATTGCACCTGCTGTGGGCGTTATCTTGCCCAGCCTGTACTGCTGCTGTTCTGGTATGCTTGCACCAGGTTGCGGCGATGTGCCCGACGCATTGGCTCACCGTTGATGTTCTTCAGGCCCAGGATACGCTTGGCACGCACCCTGCACGCAGAAGCAGCGACCGTGCGCGATGTTTGAACTACGTGGGACGCGTCCTGGTTACAAACTGGCGCTATGAGCTGCAGGAGTATGTCCTCACCCTACTCCAGCCAGCTGCGGGCAGTTCTTCTTTGTAAGTACACAGCATTCAGCCGGATAGTCGATCCCTGTGGCTGGTTCCTGCTGTGCATCTCCAAACTGGTGATGCAGGTGATGATGTGCGTGGATGCTAGCAAAAGGAGCAGCAAATCTGACTCTTTGATTGGGCAATGAGAACGTTAGAGTTGCGAATGGAGCAGCCCTGGGCACGCAAGCGCCCAGTGGCACCTGAGCATTGCTCTCCCTGAACGACATGGCGCCCCTGCACGTTCTACTGCCTGTGTGCCTGCTCAACTGCTCAGTTGGTCATGACCGTGCTTGCACATGTCATCCGGAACGGGTGGCGGTGGAGCGGACAAATGCCATGTCACAACTGACTCGGATACGTGTAGCTCCAGCAGTGCAGCAGCAGTTGTTCTCACACGTAACGTTATGCATTACACAACGTGTTGAAGCGCTGTCCATAGTTGGGTTTGGCCAAGCGCACTACGACCAAGCGTTCCGCGCAGCCGCAGCACGCCTTCAGTTTATACAAGGTGCTTCTTCAATCCACAAAACACTAACGTGATCGGAGGAGGCTGTCGGAAGCTCACCCGGCGCAGGACACCCATATTGATCAGTAGCCGGTGGTTGTCCTGCAGGTTTGGATGGCACGCGTGCATTTCGTGCTGCTGCTGGCTGTGCTGGTGAGTGATATCGATCCTTTTCATCCGAGCAGGCGCACGCGATCCCATGTCCAACATCTTGCAGCAGGCAGCATCTGCACCTTCACACCTCATGGATGAACCTGCTGTGCGTGCGCATCTCACTGTAGCCTTCCAATCATTGATCGCGTGCCACATATACACACATACATGGTTATAGTGCTTCGTGGTTGCAAGGATCCATGAGCTTCCACCTGCATGCAGCTATGCCGGCCCCAATAAAGCAAACCCACGTTGCTGTTGTCGGTGTGCTCTCCTTGCCAGGCCGGCGCATGGGCAGCATCAGATCATCAGACATGCACTTCAAAAAGTACCTGCACAAAGGAGAAGGACTACAGCCCTGAAGAGGGAGAGTGGTATGGCGAGTTCTTCCCAGACATCCCCAAGATCAAGTGAGTGATGCAACACATGTGCCTGATGATTTGGGACACTTTTGCAAGCATGACAGGAGGTGCAATGTGGCCTGTGACAGTGAGCTGGTGGTGCATGTACGTGGCAGCAACCTACTTGGTTGACATATGGTCTGCAGCAGAGGCCTTCCAAAATGACCACCACCAGCAGCAGAGGGCAAGCACCTGTCCCACACCAGGAATGTTGCTGGCTATTGCAAATGCGCTAGCAATCAAGAACCACTGTACACCACACTCACCTGCCTGGGACATCTATGGTGCTGCTGCTGCGTGTTGCTGCTGGCGCAGGTATGAGGGCCCCAAGAGCACCAACCCGCTCTCATTCCGCTACTACAATGCAGAGGAGAAGGTGCTGGGAAAGACGATGAAGGACTGGTGCGTGGCCGGGGGGGGGGGCAAGGAATCGCAGTACACTGCGTAGCTTGCAACAGCCGTAGCAGCAACAGCCAGCATGCAGCAACTGCAGCAGTTGCTCAGGCACCCAGTGAGCTCTGTGGGGTGGATTGGGGTGGAGGGGGGGTCAGCAGCAACAGCCGCATTGCCGGGGTTGCCAACAGCAACAGCAACAGCATGATGCATGGTATGTGTGGGAGGCAGCAGTGTTTGGCAGAGGAGAAGGTGCTGAGCAAGACCATGAAGGACTGGTGCGTGCAGCTTGCAAGAGCTGTAGCAGCTGTGCAGTAGCTTGCAAGAGCTGTAGCAGCTGCAGCAGCTTGCAACAGCGCTAGCAGCCGCAGTAGCTTGCAACAGTCGTAGCAGCAACAGCCAACATGCAGCAGCAGAAGCAAAGCAATCAATGACGTCTGTAGAGTGGACTGCGTGAGGGGGGGGGGGAGTCAGCAGCAACAGGCGCATTGCAGGGGTTGCCAACAGCAACAGCATGATGGGTGATGTGTGGGGGATGGGAGGCGGTAACATGTGGCAGAGGAGGTGGTGCTGGGCAAGAAGATGAAGGACCGGTGCATGGCGGGGGCAGTAGCTGCAGTAGCTTGCAACAGGTAGAACCAGCAGTGGCAGCAGCACCAAACAGCAGCCATGTGCATGCCGATTGTGGTTGCAGCGTTCGGTAGCTTGAAAGGGGCTTGCAGCAGCCACATTGTAGCAGCTTCCACCAGCAAACGCAGCAGCAAGATGTCAACTAGTGTGGTGCACATGTCAGGCAGCAGAAAGGGTTGCGCGAGGGAAGTACTATTTCCTGGTGGAGCTTGCATGCTGCAGCCGGCTTCAGCATCAGCAGACCACAGGCTGGTGCGTGACTGAGCTCAGCCCGGGCACTTTGCAGCAGCAGCAGCAGCAGATCACAGGCTGGTGCCTGTTTGCGCTTAGCCGCGGCACTTGCAGGCAGCAACAGCAGACCACAGGCTGGAGCGTGTTTGCATCTAGTTATGGCACAGTGCATGCAGCAGGGCAGCAGCAGAAGATCATGTGTTGTAGCATCAGCAGCAGGAGCACAGCAGCGCCAGTAGACAGGCGGCGATCAAACGGAGGAGTGGCTGGTGCACATGGCAAACGGTGGCCCAGCTGCAGCAGCAGGTGCATCTCCCTGCCAGCCAATGGCAGAGGCCAACAGCAGAAGCTCTGGTACCTGGACAAGCAGCAGCGCTGATCACTGCTCCCAGCCCGGATCGCCCATGTCACATGTATCGAATCTGTTGTAGATGCTTTTTCTCTCTGATGTTGATGCTGCTGTTGTTGCTGTCGCTGGCTGCAGGCTGCGGTTCAGTGTTGCCTTCTGGCACACCTTCAAGGGTGACGGTGGTGACCCCTTTGGCAGTGCAACAAAGCAGTGGCCCTGGGACAAGGAAAAGGACCCACTGCAGGTGCGTGTAACATTCACAGGATGTTTATTTATGATACTAGCTGTTGATAGCCGTCGTCGCAGTCCCTTTTTGATCTGGGATAAGGAAAAGGACCCCCTGCAGGTGTGTGGTAACATTCGCTGGCTGTTTGTTTATGATACCAGCTGTTGATAGCGGCCATCGCAATCTCTTTTTGATCTGGAACAAGACAAAGAACCCCTGCAGGTGTGCACTGTTCAAAGGTCTGCACGCATGCCTTTCGCGCATGCATGCCTTTGCACTTGCTTCCCGTTTGTAGATGTGGGAGCGAATGGTTGAACGATAGCAGCTTATTGTGTCCTGCTGTTGCGTGGACCCTGGCAGCGGCCCATGCTCTGCAAGCCTACAGAACCTGCACGTTACCTGCACGTGCTCCCTCTTTCTTCCGCTCCAGTGGGGCGCGGGCCCGATGGTGTTGATGCTATCCTATGCTATGGCTTGAATGGGTTACATAATAATGATGAGTACCTGCACGTGTTGGTGTGCGCTGCAGGCTGCGTTCAAGGCGATGCACGCCAACTTTGAGTTCATGTCCAAGCTGGGTGTGGACAGGTGGTGTTTCCATGACAGGTGAGGCAAAACGCTTGCTACATGCCTGTTAGATGCTTGCTCATATTTGAATGTGTTCATTTGTTGCTGGGAGCCACAACAAGCTTGTTGTGAACCTAGAGGCTGAAGTGGCACTGCTGTGCACCACTTGTTGGATTATGCACCTTCTGGTGTGTTTGCAAGCAGACATATGGTTTGCTGGTGCCCCGCGCGCGCCGCACCCCGAAGGACATGCTTCTTATGTTCTCCTTGCCTGCTCGCATTTAATGACTGCTGCCTGCAGGGACATTGCCCCTGAAGGTGCCCGCTGGCAGAGACAAACAAGAACCTCGACCTGTTGGCTGAGGTGCCACCATGACGTTCTAAATACATGCTGTGCGCACATAACATCCGAACCATCTGACTGGACTGCATGCAGAGACATTGCCCCTGAGGGTGCCACGCTGGCAGAGACCAACAAGAACCTGGATTGGTGGCTGAGGTGGCGCTGCATGTTTACCTCCCCTCCTGCATTCACCTGTGCTTTAACACTGCATGCAGGGACTGCTTGTACGGGTGCCATGCTGGCTGAGACCTACAAATACCTCGACCTGGTGGCTGAGGTGGCACTGTCACATGCAAATTGCTGGAGTGTGCACATGACATCCACAGCCTCTGCTTTAAATGCATGCAGGGACATCGCCCCTGAGGGTGCCACGCTGGCAGAAACCAACAAGACCCTGGACCTGGTGGCAGAGGTGCTTATGATGATTCCAAACCTTATTTGTATGCCTGTTTTCACAGTGGTTTGTTTTCATTTCTTCTATCGGGTGCAGGGACATTGCCCCTGAGGGTGCCACGCTGGCGGACAGCAACAAGAAAATTGACCTGGTGGCTGAGGTGGCACTATCACTTTGAAATCAATATGTGCGCACATAACATTCAAACCTTCTGCTCCAACATTGCATGCAGGGACATTGCCCCTGAGGGTGCCACGCTAGCAGAGACCAACAAGAACCTTGACCTGGTGGCGGAGGTGCTCATGATGCTTTCAAACTCTTTTTGCATGCCTGTTTACGCAGTGATTTTCTTCGCGTTTTCCCGCGTGCAGGGACATTGCCCCTGAGGGTGCCACGTTAGCAGAGACCAACAAGAACCTTGACCTGGTGGCAGAGGTGGCGCTGGAGCTGCAGAAGGGCACCAACATCCGGCCGCTGTGGGGCACTGCGCAGCTGTTCAAGCACCCACGCTACATGCACGGCGCAGCAACAAGTGAGCACGGCGATGCTGTGCTGTATGCATGCCAACAGGTGCCTGCACAGACAGCAGCAACTGAGGGGCAGACGTGTAACAGCTTTTCAACAGTCTGACAATTTCAAAAGGGTTACCAAGTGCAGTCATGATGCAAGGAGCCTTTGCTGTGCTTGGTATGTGCTGTTGCGGGACTACTACTGGCTGTTATGAGTGCCCACCTTCAACCCCCTGTATCACCTGCTGCTGCTGTGACTTGTGTCTGCAGGCCCGAATGCTACGGTGTTTGCGTATGCTGCTGCTCAAGTGAAGAAGGCAATGGAGGTCACGCAGCTATTGGGTGGTGAGAACTACGTGTTCTGGGGAGGCCGCGAAGGCTACCAGAGCCTGCTGAACACAGACCTGGAGCTGGAAATGGATAACCTTGGCCGGTGGGTTTGAATGTTGTTACGTTGTTAGTTTGGTGTTATGTGTGGATGGGTGTTGGGTGGTGAGAATAGCGTGTTCTGGGGAGGGCGCGAGGGCTACCAGAGCTTGCTCAACACAGATTTGGAGCTGGAGATGGATAACCTTGACCGGCACGTTTGAATTTTGTTACAGTGTTAGTTTGTGTTACATGGGGGCTTGCTGCTGGGTGGTGAGAGCTACGTGTTCTGGGGGGAGGCGCGAGGGCTACCAGAGCCTGCTGAACACAGATCTGGAACTGGAGATGGACAACCTTGGCTGGTGGGTTTGTATGTTGTTACATTGTTATGGTCCTGTTATGTGCTATGGGGAGGGCGGGAGGGCTACCAGATCCTGTTGAACACAGACTTGGAGCTGGAGATGAAAAACCTTGGACGGTTTGAACGTTGTTACAATGTTGTTACAGTGTTGTGATGGTCTGTTGTTACGTTTGGATGGATGGCTGCTGGGTAGTGACACCCATGTCAATTTGCAGCAGATGGCTCAAAGGGGGTTCTGAGCGATACCTGAGCTTGCGCAACACCATTTTGTGTCCGGTGCTGCATTGGTTCTGGCTCTGTGGCTGCAGACCAGCGACCTCTCCCTGCTGCTATAGCCCGGGCCACAGGAGCCCAACAACACCATGCTTCTGCAGACGCCTTGCACACAATCAGCTGTGGCAAGCTGTACACACCTCTTTTGAACACTGCATTGCGTAATGCATGCAGGTTCATGAAGGTGGCGAATGACTTCAAGCACAGCATCGGCTTCAAAGGCACACTGCTGCTTGAGCCCAAGCCCCAGGAGCCCACCAAGCACATCAACAGTACCTTTCTAAGAACCTCAAAAGCCGCAAAAATCGGCTTCCTTGCAAATCCGCACACGTCCCGCATCATGCAAACTGACTGCCGCGTGTATTCCTGCTGCTCCCAAACTGCAGTTTCATGAAGATGGCCAATGATTTCAAGCACAGCATCAGTTTCAAGGGGACACTGCTGCCAGAGCCCAAGCCCCAGGAGCTCACCAAGCAAATCCACCTCCTGCACACCTCTCAGAAATGAACGTCATTGCACATTTCCACGAGTCCGCATGATGCACACTGATTGCAGCATGTGATTCTCTGCTGCTCCAAAACTGCAGTTTCATGAAGATGGCTAATGACTTCAAGCACAGCATTGGCTTCAAGGGCACGTTGCTGTTGGAGCCCAAGCCCCAGGAGCCCACCAAGCACCAGTACGACTGGGACGCCGCCACCACCATCGCCTTCCTGCACAAGTATGGCCTGCTGGAGGACTTCAAGCTCAACATTGAGTGCAACCACGCCACCCTGTCAGGTAGGGGTTGGTGTCTGTTGCTGTTGTGGTGTATATCGCAGACATATGTCTGTGCAGAGGTGGGTGCTTGCGACCTCTGCATGCTCCGCTTACCGCCTGCAACTCTATATGTGGTCTGAACGACTGGACCTGTGCATGCCTTATGTACACCTTTACACGCCTTACGTATGCCTTGAGTACATGTATGTTGTATGTGCTGCCTTGCCATGCTTCTGCAGGCCACAGTTGCGAGCATGAGTTGGAGGTGGCACGCATCAACAATGAGCCCATGGACATTTGCATGCCTTGTATATGCTATATGTAACTGCCGTGTGCTTTATGTATACATATGTTATATGTGCTGCTGCTGCCTTGCCTTGCTGCAGGCCACAGCTGCGAGCATGAGCTGGAGGTGGCGCGCATCAACAACGTGCTGGGCAACATCGACGCCAACACGGGTGAGCCCCGCACGGCTTCTGCTGCTGCTGAGCACACTGCCATTGAGTGAGGTGCATCCACGCGCGTGCTTACAGAGGGCGATGCAGGCTTCTCCGTAATGTGGTGCTAATGTGCTGGGCAACATCGACGCCAACACGGGTGAGTCCTGCATGGCTGTTTCTGCTGCTGCTGAGCACTTCATGCATGGTGATTTGTATCAACAATGTGCTGGGCAACATCGACGCCAACACAGGTGAGCCCTCGTTGCTGAGAGCTGCTGCTCAGCACAATACAGTTATCTGCTTCCACATACGTGCTTATATATAGCAGCCAATGCAGGCTGTAGTACATCCTGGCAGAACACCGGTACGACGATGCCTCAGCAGCCGTCTTGCTTTGGCAGACACGTGCTGGCAGGTTCAGTTGCTTCTTCCGTCATATGATGCTAATGTGACTTCCGTCATATGATGCTAATGTGACTTCCGTCTGCCTCTGAGTGACACCTTGACACCTTTGTATCCTGCTTTGCCCCTGTAAGTGATGCTCAAACTGCTGGGACACCGACCAGTTCCCAACAGAATCCTGCATAGCTAACGGGATACCAACCAACCCACTTAGTTTGCATCTGCACTGCCGCGTATTTTTCCAAACAGGTGTTGCTCAGACTGGCTGGGACACTGGCCAGTTCCTGACAGATCCCACATGGCTGCTGGCATACCAATCAACCCAATGTGTGTCCATCTGCACTTTCGTGTCCTTTCCAAACAGGTGATGCCCAGACTGGCTGGGACACTGACCAGTTCCTGACAGACCCCCGTATGGCTGCTGCCATACCAACCAACCCACTTTTGTTGATGTTCGCATCTGCACTCTCGCATTCTTTCCAACCAGGTGATGCCCAGACTGGTTGGGACACTGACCAGTTCCTGACGGACCCACGCATGGCAACACTGGTGATGGCAGCGGTGATCAAAAACGACGGCCTGGGCACTGGTGGCATCAACTTTGATGCCAAGATCAGGTAGCTGTAAGCTGCTGGCAAACCAATATTTTGGCGTGCTGGCTTATGGCTGCTGCTGGGGATGAAAGCGATGAGTTGGACACGTGTCATTGCAAATTTGAGCTGTGCACTGAAAACTCTGTGACAGTTGTTTTTGAATCTGGCATGCTGGGTTGTTGCTGCTGGGGGGGACAGCGCTGATATGAACACATCTCGGTTGCATCTCAGATGTGTGCACTCAAAAAGACAGCAGCTTCCCGCCAGTATGCTGGCTGGCTTGTAGGCTGACTTTGATTGGGGCACATGGTCCATTGCATTGCAGGCGTGAGAGCACCAGCACAGAGGACCTCTTCTTTGCCCACATCTCAGGCATGGATGCACTGGCGCGCGGCCTGCGCAACGCAGCAGCACTGAAGGTGAGCAAAGGTTCTCCTGATACTCGAATGAAAAGCCCACAACAGAATTGTACGCAACTAGTAGCTGTAGCCTGTCTTTGCTCTCTGAAATTGCGCAATGCAGCAGCGCTCAAGGTGAGCAGGGTGCAGTGCTGCGCTTCAGGCACGCTTGCTGCTGCGTGGTAGCCACTCCACAACTGTTGTAGCATGCCCTGGCTCGTGGCGCCTCTTTCACTGACACTGCTGCTGCTGCGCTGCTGCTGCGTGAATCGCAGGAGGCTGGCCTGCTTGACGGGCTTGTTGCTGATCGGTATGCCAGCTGGAAGTCCAAGGGAGGGCTGGGCCAGAAGATCATCAACGGCAAGGTAGGATGGCCTGTTGGTTTTTTGTAATTTAACGAGTTGTGCGTCAGCTGTTTAGCATCTAGTGCCAATGTACACACATGGCTGCGCTTGATGTCGGAGCGTGCCCGTGCACGGGCAAAGGTTTGGCTTGCCACACTCCAAGGATGGCCTCGCCCAGAAGGTGAGACAACTTGATGTGGCAGCCAGGCTGCTTAGGCATTTGTTGCACTTTACTTGCTGAGTTTGCGTCGCGGAAAGTGGGTTGGCTGGCCACATGCCAAGGGAGGGCTGGGCCAGAAGATCATCAACGGCAAGGTAAGATGGCCTGTTACACGTTGGTAGACTTATGCGCGACAGCTGTAAAGAATGTAATGCCAATGTAACCGGCTGTGCTTAATGTCGGAGTTGGCGTGTGCCTAGCTGTCATGCTGATCATTGGCCGCCACCCAAATGTTCTACATGTCTCCGCACCTGCTGCGTAGGTTGGGTTTGTTGAGCTGGAGAAGTATGCGCTGGGCAATGCCGATCCTGGGGAGTCCATGGCCAGTGCACGGCAGGAGCTGGCAGAGATCTACCTTGACATGGCCACCAAGTAGATACATGAAGTGCGGTAGCAGCAGCAGCATGCTGAAGCATTTTAGAGCTGGTACCTGAAGATGGTTACGAAACAGAGACATGAAGTGCAGCAGCAGCAGCATGCTGGAGCTGGCAGACATCCACCTGGACATGGCCACCAACTAGATACATGAAGCGCTTGAGGGTTGTTGTGTGGCTGTGTGCAAAAGCAGCAGCAGCAAGTAGGAGCTGGCAGAGATCTACCTGGATGGCCACCAAGTAGACTCGATTTCATGCCATGAAGTGCACTAGCAGCAGCAGAGTTGTGGTTATGTGTCTTTGCAACAACAGCAGCAGCAGCATGCTGCAGCTGGCAGAGATCTACCTGGACATGGCCACCAATAGAGATGGCTTGCAATTGACACACGTCACACTAGCAGCAGAGAGGTTGTTGTGTGTCTTTGTAGCAGCAGCAGTAGCAGCCTGCTGCATCTGGCAGAGATCTACCTGGACATGGCCACCAAGTAGATACATGAAGTGCTTGATGGTTGTTGTGTGTCTGTGTGCAACAGCAGCAGAAGCAGCATGCAGGAGCTGGCAGAGATCTACCTGGACATGGCCACCAAGTAGATACATGCAGTGCAATTGACACACGTCACTAAAAAAATGCGCAATGTATTGTCATTGACTGATGCATCGACCAAGTTGTTGCGTTTTGTTTCTGATCATGTTTGGGGTAGCAAGGGGGTTTGACGACTGGTGTCTAAGAGCATTGCTGCGTATCTTGTGAAAGCTTGGGATGTGCGCAATAGTTGCAACAGAATGGAGCGGTGCTCCCTCTTTCTTCCGCCCCGGGGGGGGCGCGGGGCCGATGGCGTTGATGCTATGCTTGATAGGGTAATTTGATGATGATGATGATGATGATGACACGTCACTCTAGCAGCCCCTAATTGGTGGCCATGTCCAGGTAGATCTCTGCCTGCTCCAGCATGCTTGTGCTGCTGCTGCTACACTGCATGGTTCACTTGGTGAAATGTCCAGGTAGAAACCTGCAAGCTACAGCATGCTGCAGCTAGCAGAGATCCACCTGGACATGGCCTCCAAGTAGAGGCATGAAGTGCAGCAGCAGCATGCTGGAGCGGGAGCTGGCAGAGAAAGGAAGCAACTTTGGAAGCAACTTTTACCATAGTATAAAGGATTGCAGACACCAGATTGAAATATGATTGAAAGATCATGCAGCATAACACAGTACTCACATGTCTAGGTGGGGCCCCCGCCAGCATGGCTGAATATGCTTGAACCTCAGTCTTCTACTTCTCCTTGCTAGTTGATTCTGGTTTCACCTGCACTCAAAGGAAACCTGGGTCAGTGCTGCTCGTGGCCATGATAGCGGGGAGCGAGCACTGAGGGTCAGTTGCCCCGCTTGCCAGCATGTGGTGCCAGCACATGGTGTATAATGAAATGAAACAAGCCCCTGTGACACCCGTGTGTTCAAGGGGGCCGGTACAGGCAGAGGCCGCGGTACGAACTGCAAAGGTAATCACATTGGTCGAGTTGTGGGGAAGGGCCCCAAGTTAAGCCCCAACAAGAGGCTCAACGGACGGTGGGGGCCGTACCACGTGAGAAGCTCATGAAACTCCTTGAACAAAAAGTATAAGATTGACAGTCGGGTCGGGCAGGTCGTGCAGGGTCAAAGTCAGGGTCGTGCAGGTCAGGGTGGGGCAGGGTCAGCCCTGATGGCCGAACCGCATCATTCTTATCTTTTGATCTCACATTTGTGGCCTAAACGCAGATATCAAAGGTTCAATTGGCAAATGTGAACAGGTTGTAGCAGTTCGCCGCTTTGTAAAGCAGCCGCAGAGCTCTCGAGCACACAAAGAACTGGCGTCAACAATCTTCGTTGGGTTTTTGTGTCGTTAGTTTGCCGTCATACGCTTGGCTGGCCAGCAATTTTCATCTGCCCGTCAGCAGCAGCACGTGCACCCGGCACTTTTTCGTGACCGCGAAGAATCCTGTACTAGCAAATCCACTTCAGTAAACTATTGATAAGACACAAGATTCAATACGGTGGATGTGTCTGCTTGTAGGGTTGCATCTCAGTCAGGCACCAGTGGTCCCAGCTGGTCTGCAGATCTGGTCTAGGCCAACTTGGTCTGCTTGGCAAGCATGCAGCAGGGGCCAGCACCCCGTGTACCCAAGCTGATAGAGCGACTGGACAACTGGTGGCACAGTACTGTCAGTCCCACGTTACTCAACGACACAGATCAGCTGCCACAGACCAATGCTCAGCAGCAGCCAGCAACTACACACCATGGCTGGAGCTGGTGGACTTGCAACAATGGAGTGCGCCGCTGCCTCAGACCCTGGATGGCCGTGCTGAGCCTGCTACTGGCTGTGGCATTACTTATAGCTGATGTTGTTGTGTGGGATGGACTCAAGCCTGGAGCCAAAAACCCGTACATCATTGACAGCAAGCCATTCAGCGAGGACAGTGAGGCGATTTTGGCATGGCATGAGTCACAGCGTGGTGACACAGCCTACAGCTGCACATGCAGCTAAAAAACCAGCCTGGCAACCACACGTTGGGAGCCACCCTATGCAGGATTTGGTGAAAAACCAAATATGTACGTCGACACGTGGCGGCACATGGTACAGTTGGTTGGGGAGGTGTGCCCAATGTTTGATATGAGTGCGATAGACGACAAAACAATGGCAGGGGATGACACAATGAAGGTTATGAGGACAATGGTGTGGGATTTCGTCCAAACAGCAACTTTGGCACCACCTGATGCCTCACTGCTGCTCACGTGGGCAGCCTGGCTAACATTGCGCTTGGCGGCCACACAGAGTGAGTGCAAGTTTGGCACGCCGTGCTGTTGCAGGAGGGCTGCCATGGTTGAGCTCTAGATAGCACTCAACTGGCCCATTGGCATGTGGCCCATTAAATCATCTGCTATGTGGCCGCTAGCCAGTGGCAGCTGGCATCTGTTCAGATATTGTTACACAGTACTAGTCCAGCAAAGGCGCCAGCTGTAGGCTCAGTTGCAAAGGTGACAGGTGGCAGTTGAATTGTGATGTCACGTCATGATGATGAATCTGCATTGTGCAAGTGGACTGTCTGCTAGTGCGTTGTTGCACCCAACCATAGTCATTAGGTGAATGCTGAGCGGCTGGATCATCCATGATGGTAACTGCTTTGCATCGCCATGTGTGCGCAGGCAGGCTCGCGACCCGGGCACAGCAAGCAGAGACCGAGCTGTCGGCACTACTTGCTGCAGCTGATGAGCCGACGGAGGAACTGAGAAGGCGCAGTCAGCAACTGCGTAGCGTGCTGGAAGCTTACATGGGCGTTCAGACATACCTGATCCACCCCAACGAAACTTCCATTGAACAATCACACCAGGTAATCATCATCAAATTACCAGATCAAGCCATAGTATCAACGAAGAAAGAGGGAGCACCGCTCCATTATGTTTGCAACTATTACGCACATCCCAAGCTTTCACAAGATACGCAGCAATGCTCCTAGACACCAGTCGGCAAACCCCCTTGCCACCCCAAACATCATCAGAAACAAAACGCAACGACTTGGTCGATGCATCAGTCAATGACAATACATTGCGCAATTTTCCAGCGCCACCAGCAACTGTCTGTTGCAAAACAGACCGAATCTCATCCAACATAGTATCTCTTTGAGCAGAAGTGGCAGGACAATCAAACATCAGATGTGACACCAGGTGTGACTTTCCCACAGACTTGACTGTTCTTCCTCTGCGCTTTATTGAAGCATGCTGTTATGACAACAGTACTCAGCCCAAAAGAGTGCTACCAGCTGCAGAATGTGAACAGCTCAAAGCAGATGGCAAGGGCCTTCAGGCTGGCTGCCCCGACCCTTACAGAGCGTATGCACTCAGTTGGTGTGAACCTGAGCTATGCCAGTCATTTGAGAGGAAAAACACACATCGGCGTGCGATGGAAATCCTTGCAGCCATAGGTGGTATGTGGGGTCTGATCAGTTTGGTGGTGATGGTGCTCGGCAATGTCGTGCACTGGGGTTTTGGAACCATGTCTTACACCCATGATGTCAGGGGGACGCTTTGAGTTAGAGAGTGCTTGCGATCGTCTTGCAGCAATTTTTGTACTGGGCAAGATGCAAGCTGACATGCGGTCACAGTGATGTACACAACTTGGAACTACGGTGCAGCTATCGCTCCCCCACATCTACTTGTGCTGGCAAGGTGTTCATATGGATTTTGAATTTTTGAAAGTGCAGCGGATCTGCTGTTCCGGCACAGCACACGTACGGCATCGTGTGCATGCATTGCAAGCTCACGGCACGATGCAGGGTTCATCAGTACGTTGATTTCAGGGCAGTGTACTGTCCAAAGTACGTGAAAGTACGCACTAGTACGCGTATTGGGGGAGTACGTGGCTTTAGTACGTGGTCTCTGCCTTGCAGTCACACGTACTGCCTTGTCACTCACATGTTAGACCACCAAGAGGCATCCTAGAGGGCCTACGCCATAGTGTAGGCATTATATATATTACGTACGCAGTTTGAAACCCTGTCGCACACCAATTGACACAGCATGAGCGCCGACTCGCCAATTGTGGTTGATGAGCTCAGCAGCAACCCAACAGACCACTTCAAGGTCCTAGAAACGCTCAATCACGGCCAAAAGCACTTTAAGTGCAACTACTGCAACCTCCAATTCAAGGGCACAGGCACTCGCTGTTATGTGCACCTGACTGGTGAAGGCAGCGGTGTTTCAGCCTGCACAGCAGTGCCAGAGAACGTGATCACCTGCATCAAGGCCGCCAAGACCAAGAAGCAGGCAGACAGCAACAGAAAGCGTCAGGCTTCAGAAGCTGCTGCAGAAAGCAAGCGCCAGCGACGTGAGAGTGTGCCAGGCGGCAGCAGCTCAGTGCCAACTGGCAGCGGTGGCTCCGTTCGCTCCAGCCAGGTGAGGCTTGCAATCAAGCCTGGGACTGCAGCGTTTGCTGTCTGCTGTTACAGCAGGTTGTTATGTTCTGTTGCCGTGGAATTGGACTGCATGGCCCATTATTGCTGCCACTGCTGACCACCATTGCTGCCGCTGCTGCTGCTCCTGCCCGCTGCTGTGGCTGCTGCCCACCAGATTGGCAAGGCTTTTGCCCGCGCTGACAAACAGGCTATTGACAGGCCCTGGCTGACTTCATTTTTGCAGAAGGCCTGCCCCTTCGCACAGTGCAGAGCCCCTTCCTGCGCCAGTTCATTCAGGCAGTCCAGAAGGCGCCTGCCCCCTACACTCCACCTGCCTACAACACCCTGCGCACCAGCCTGCTGGATGATGCCAAGAAGCGCGTCACAACTGGAACAACGCCATCGCCACCATGAAGGCCGCTGACAAGGTGCGGCAGTGTTGGAAATCTTGCAGAGCTGTTAACTGCACATTGCCTGCCCCCTTCTCACAGGATATAGGGTGACGCTGATGAACCCTGGTGCATGGCAGCCGTGATGCTGCTGACTTGGCCTTATGCTGCCGCACATTGTTGCATACCGCATGCAGCACACCTGCACATGGCTGCACAAGTGCCCTTGTAAGAAGTGTTGACCCCACACCTGACAGCATTTGTGGTGCAACAATGCTCATGTGCCACTGCCTTTGCATTCCAGGACACCGCTAACACCTACAAGGACATCATCCTGAGCGCTGCGCACTGGACAGCAGCTGAGCAGGCGTTTACTGTGTGCGAGCCTATCCTGCGGCTAATGCGCTTTGCTGATGGAGATGTGCCAAGCAGCGGCAAGATCCACTACTACGCCTACAAGGTGCAGCAGCGGCTGCAGGAGGTGCAGCTGGATGATGAGGTCATGGATGAGGTGCAGGACATTTGGACGCAGCGGTGGGAGTACATGAGCAGCCCGCTGCATGGTGCAGCCTACCGCCTCGACCCTGAGTTCCTGACAGATGAGGGGATGGACCTGGGCAACAACAGGGATGCATGTGTGTCTGACCTGCTGAAGATGATCAACAAGCTGGTGGCAGTGTCTGATTGGCAGGCTGTGCGGTTGTCATATGCTGCCTTTCGCAGCAAGGAGGGGCTGTTTGGCGAAGCAGAGGCGCATGCTGATGCTGCTGCGATGCCAGCGCACCAGTGGTGGAGCATATATGGTGCAGACCACCCCAAGCTGCAGAAGCTGGCCATCACCCTGTTGTCTCAGGTGTCAAGTGCATGCTCATGTGAGCGCAATTGGTCCTCATATGATTTCATTCACAACAGGCGGCGCAACAGGCTCACACCTGCACGTGCGCGTGACCTAGTGTTTGTGTTCACTAATGGCAGGCTTGTGCGGAAGATGGCTGTCGGGGAGGAGGGGTTCATTGGGTGGGATGAGGAAGAGGAGATGGAGGGGAGTGGCAGCGAGGGTGAGGGAGAGGAGGGTGAGGAGGGAGAGGAGGGAGAGGAGGGGGGTGAAGGTGAGGGTGAGGCCGAGGGGGTGAGGGTGAGGGAGAGGAGGGAGAGGAGGGGGGCAGCTGTGAGGTTGAGGGGTGAGGGCAACGTGTAGCTGTGTAACCACAAGCACCAGCCTGGCTTTTAGGGGAGTTCCCACAGTACAGCGTACTTTGCACCGTACTACAGCGTACTCTGTCTCAGCCGCCACGTACTCTAGCGTACTACGTACTACGTACTACGTACTACGCACTACGCACTACGTACTACGTACTACGCACTACGCACTACGTACTACGCACTACGCACTACGCACTACGTACTACGTACTACGCACTACGCACTACGTACTACGTACTACGCACTACGCACTACGTACTACGTACTACGCACTACGCACTACGTACTACGTACTACGTACTACGTACTACGTACTACGTACTACGTACTACGTACTACGTACTACGTACTACGCACTACGTACTACGTACTACGCACTACGTACTACGCACTACGCACTACGTACTACGCACTACGCACTACGCAATACGCACTACGTACTACGCACTACGTACTACGCACTACGTACTACGCACTACGTACTACGCACTACGTACTACGCACTACGTACTACGTACTACGTACTACGTACTGATGAACCCTGGTATGGAGGCAGCACGGCCCTAGATATGTTGCTGCAGTACTGCAATTTGATGTGGCAGCTTGAGCAGGTGCACCAGGTGCCAGGTACAGTTGTGAACATGCCCAAGAAGGGTGACCTGACAGACCCCACCAACTACCGTGGTATCACCCTGCTTAGCGTGCTTTACAAATTTTACACCAGCGTTCTCAACCAGCGCCTCATCAACTTTGCAGAAGGCAAGTCAGTGGCGGAGGGCACGACACAGCAACGGCAGCAGCAGCAGCAGCAGCAGCAACAGCAGGCGCAACAGCAGCAGCAGCAACAGCAGGCGCAACAGCAGCAGCAGCAGGCACGTCAGCAGCAGCAGGCGCAACAGCAGCAGCAGCAGGCACGTCAGCAGCAGCAGCGCAACAGCAGCAGCAGCAGGCACGTCAGCAGCAGCAGCAGCAGCAGGCACGTCAGCAGCAACAGCAGCAGCAGCAGCGTGTAACTGCTGCTACAGCAGCAGGAACGCCGCTGCTGCACGAGAGCCAGAACGGCTTTCGTCCCAAGCGCAGCTGTGCTGACCACCAGAGTGTGCTCAGTGAGATGTTGGGTGGGAGGAAAGCTGAGGGGAAGGATTCTTATGTGCTGTTTGTTGACACCTATAAGGCTTTCCCAACAGTGTGGCTTGATGGGCTCTTTCAAAAGCTGTGGGACAAGGGTGTGCGTGGAAAGATGTTCCGTGTACTCTACAACTTGTATCAGGGTGCACGCCGTGTGGTGTCTCACGAAGGTCATGTCACTGAGAGCTTCACATGTGACCTTGGTTTGCATGAGGGCGATGTTATTTCCCCACACTGTACCTGTACTTCATTGATGATCTGCTGCATGAGGTGCATGCAAAGCACCCTGGAATCACCCTTATGGGCCCTTGTGACGAACCTGCTGGTCAGGTTGTGGCAGCCATGCAGGCTGATGACTTTGTTGCTGTGTGCGGATCTCTGGCTGAGGTTCAGGCTGTGGCTGCAACAGTTTATGAATACAGTTGTAAGTGGCGGTTCAAGCTGAATAGCTTGAAGTCTGCTGTCATGCATGTCTCACCAGCTAGACAGCCCAGCCAGTTGGCTGACTCTGGCATCATTTGGAATGGTGTGCCTGTGCCTGTTGTATCAGAGTACTGCTACCTTGGCCTGTGGTTCAACAATGCCTGCAACTGGAATACGCACTTTGAGAAGATGTTGGCAAAAGTGCATCGTGTGAAGGGTGGGCTCATGCCAGTTTGGAAGAGCCGGCTCATCAGCGTGGAAGTAAAGCGTATCATTCTGCTTACATGCGTTCGCCCGATTGTTGAATATGGCAGTGAGGTCTGGTTTCCGTCAACTGCAAGGCAACTGCAACAGATTGACAAAGTGCAGACTGACATCATCAAGTGCTCAATGCGTTGTGGCAAGGAGCGCCCTTGCACTTCACTTGTTCTGGCTGAATGGGGTGTGAAGCCATTGCACATGTGGCTTCATCAGAGGGCGATGGAGTATTACTTTAGGGTTCAGCGTATGCAGAACTGTCGGTTGCCACATCAGGTGTTTTCAGCTGAGTGCAAGCGCCCTAGTGGTGCTGTTGCGGTGACACCTTGGCATAAGTATGTGCAGAGTTTGCTTTGCAAGTATGGTGTGGATGTTGAGGCGGCGGCTGATCGAGCTAATGCGTGCAAGAATCACATCAACCGTCAGGTCAGGAAGCTGCATGCAGACAGAATTGTTTGTGAATCACTGCAGCACTCTACTTTGAGCCGTTACATCACGCATGTGCACCTACACATGCTGATACCATGCGTTTTAAAAGGGCTAGGCCCTTTTTGTGTTCTGGTGCGCCAACGCGTGGTATTGAGTTGCTGATGCGTGTTCGAATGGGCTGTCTTTGTGTGCATGAGCGTACCAGTCGTTATGGCGGCAGCAGAGCCGATTCTAACACAGCATGTCTTGCTTGTGGTCAGGGTGTTGAGTCTTTGTCAAATCTGATGTTTGATTGTCCCGCTACTTCTGCTCAGAGGGATACTATGCTTGATGAAATTCGGAACGTTTTGCGTGATGTTGCTGGCGGCGCTGAAAAATTGCGCAATGTGTTGTCGTTGACTGATGCATCCACTAAGTTGTTACGTTTTGTTTCTGATGATATTTGGGGTAGTAGGGGGGTGTGCCGAGTGATATCTAGGAGCATTGCTGAGTATCTTGTCCAAGCTTGGGATGTGCGTAATAATTGCAAACACAATGGAGCAGTGCTCCCTCTTTCTTCCGCTCCTGAGGGGCGCGGGGCCGATGGCGTTGATGCTATGGCTTAATGGGTAACATGATGATGATGATGCTTCGCACGTTGTCAGAGCTCTCAGTTGATATGCACCCAACTGTGACAAGCTGCTCTAGCGCTACATGCGGAAAGTGCCCAAACTGAGCACACTCGACCTTTTGCTGTGCATGCATGATGCACAGCTACCGTTTCAAATAACACACGCCACATCAGCAGATATTTGCATGCATCGAGAAAAAGCCAAGATAGGCAGCCTTGTTAGCATGAAGACGTTGTTGTATATCGCAGCTCCAAGCGATGTGCATGCATGCACGAGCAAACATGAAGCCTTTGTTACCAAAAGCTCACACAGCCCACGCGAAGCAGTATTAGCAATACAGAGTAATGATAATTCGTTTGCGGCTGCTGAATAAGCTAACAAGGCACAAATAATATTCCATGATGATGATGATGAAATAATATTCCAAGGAAAGCGTCATGTATTGCGCAAGTAACAAGTCCGATGTACACGGACGGGTGCGGACAAACAGACATTTTTCAGGGTAGGGTATCCCTCCATCTTCTCTTCGAGAAGATTTCGGGTAAACACACATACAACCATATCAGTATTTAGGCAATTCAACTACTTACTGGCTTAATGGGTAACATGATGATGATGATGATGATGATGATGATGCAATTCAACTACTGGAGTGTAGCCCTGCCGGCACTTGCCAGGAGCGGTGCAGCATGCACAATATCGGGGGCCCATTGGCCCACAATTCAAAATTTGTCACCGACGGTCGGTACTTGCTAGTGACAGCAGAGGCTCTCATAGCAGAGCAGACCCCTGAAGCACCCTAGACCTCCATGACACACAAGCAGTTTGTCATCTGTCCGCTCTGGACAACATCCATATGGCGGCACACAAGCAGGCCGTATCTTTCGCAGTGCATCTGTACAACTGTGGGCAGCCCGCTGCAACCACGCCTCCTTTCACATCAGTGTCATTCTGACAGGAACACGCCCGGCACTCTCTCCATGCTTCATCATTGGCACCCTCTCTGACCATCTCACTACTGCGGTGCAGAGACCGCACCGTCCTGCACCTTCAGTGTGCAGCACACCATCAGTGGTCTGACTCCTACAAGCACACCTATGGCTGCCGCAGGGCACCAGGTGACACACGCACGAGCCAACCACAGGAGGCTGAACAACGGGACGCGTTCAAGCACGACACGCCCTTAAAACAGCTGCAGCTTGCACATTGCATTACTGGACTCAGTGGTGTGCATGTGTTCTTGAATGAAAAAGTAAGGCTGCAAAACACAGCAGCTACATGAGCCTGCCATGCCCTGATCGTTCAGGTGGCCCAACCACCAGGCTGCGCAAGCATTCATACAAGCACTCTTGCTGCCGGCCGCCTCGCAAGCAACAGCATAACCACCGCTGTGCAAGAGCTGCTTTGTGCCCACCCTTACCCCATGTCAACCCCGTGCCCCACACTTAACACTGCGCAGCCCACAAACCAGTCACAGCCGCAGCAGAATGCACGTGTGTTGTTAGTCAGGGATGCCCACATGCAGGGCACCACATGCAATGCCAGTGCTGCATGCGTGCCAGCCATCAGATCCCGGGGTCCCTAGTCCCCAAAACACAGCAAGGCCCAACCCCATGCACAAATCACATCAGCGCGATACACCCAACCCTTGGCAATGCATCGCACAACATGTCAGATGATAACCACGAGACATCCCATAAGTAGTACAGCCTTTCAAACTAGGCTGCAGCATATAGGTCGCATGCAGCCCTGTACCTAGTCCACAGGCCACTGGGCCAGGCAGGCTTGCAGCCCCCACCACCAACCAGCTGCACAACTGTTCGTTTCCACAGGCAAGATGGAGCTGAGAGGAGCAGCTGCATGCGCAAACAAACAGTGCTGCAGCTGCTGCTCCGTTATCGCTGTGACCGCTCTCACAATTGCAACTGTACATACAGCCAGTCTATGATAAACAAAACATAGTATCCTCAGCCCTAAAGGCAGCTAGCCCTGCAGGGAAGCTGACACAGGAACAAAGCAACTGAGCTGCGCCTTTCTTGGTAACACAAACTAGCAACGACCACATGCAAGGTATCTGCAGCACTCGGGTCAGCCCCCTACTCTGCTGAGCAGCACGCCGCCATGTACACACCAAGACATCAGTGGTGGTGCAAGGCATCTCAATCAAGAGCTGGAATATGCAGTGCCCATCAAGCAGGGAGGAGTGCAGGTGTTACGCCGCAATGTGTACGGCTGCCCCTAGCAAAGCAAATGCCTCCCCAATGTTGCGCCAAGGCATACACCGGCAGCAGCTGAAGCAGACAACACACTCCCTGTATGTTCACTGGTCAATCACCATGCAGCAGAACAACAGCACCACAAGCAGCAGGGGTGCTGACAACCATCACACGTCACCAGAAGTGCACCGCCGCGTTCAGTGCAATCAGGGAGCTGCAATGACGGCCGATTCAGGCAGCTGCTGCTGCACTACAACTCATCAAGACCTGAACTATGTCGGCACCCTATGCAAGCAGACTTATGCAAGCAGCCCTATGCAAGCAAGCAAGCAAGCAAGCAAGCAAGCAAGCAAGCAAGCACCTCACACGCGCCAAAATGTGTTAGCACCAGCATGAGTCGTACAAAGGTGGGGTCAGAGACCAAAACAAGCCCGATTAATGGGCAGTCGTGCCTGATCAAAGAGCAGCAAGACGTAAGCACCAAGACACACATGCATAAAGTAGCTGACAGCAGCGCATGCGCATGCACAATCCACCGAGGCAGGGAGAACCGCCTTTGACCGTGATAGCCATAGAAAGGCACGACCTTGAGACCCCAGCACAGACGTGCCATGCACAGCGCAAATGTAATGGGCAGAGACCCAGTACTTGCATGCTTCATGCAGACGATACGTTGCAGTGCTGCATGACAGCAAAACGTCCGTTATTGACGCCAACAGCAACAAACGTGCTGCCAGCGTGTGAGCAAACGCCAACACAGCAACCTGCAGGTGTGCTGTTTTGCAAGCGCAGCAAGCGAGCTGCTCGGTGCAGCACACAGCGCTGCGGTCAACGTAGCGTGGCTGCGCCTGGCAAGCCGCCTCAGGAGGTGTGGGCTGAGGGGCGAATACATGGTAAACCAAATATGCAGAGAAAGATGTTTGCAGCAAGCGCCAGCAAGCCAGCCGATCACTGGCATGGCCTGCACACAAAACTCCCAAACAGCTGAATGCAATGCGAAAAACCGCCTGCGCAAAGTTGTCAAGTTTTGTGAGAAACCGTGCACCTGTGATGCGCCCGCAGCGAATCATAACCCAAGCATAGCACACGGGGAAGGTACGTCTAGTGTAGGCAAGCATGCATACAGCAGCAAACAAGACTGCAACACAGAAGTGCTCGTCAAAGCCCTGAACCACACAAAGCTACAGCCCAGCAGCTGCCCTGCGACTTGCAAAGGGCGACATGCACATCCCTAGAGCGCTTATGCACACTGGTACAGCAACGATAGTTCTGCGCTTTGTTTCACCATAGCCTAGCAGGGACACCAGCATCCAGAGCTAAGTAAAGGGTCGTGCATGCTCATATCTGTACATCACGGCGTGTTGACATGGTCACAGACTACCAGAACTCACACCAGCCACGCAACAATAGCAAACAAGCAGCAGTGCTGTAACACAGCCCGAAACACCCACGATAGACGCCTGCAGTGCCCCCAGTCCCGTTCAACAATGCTGCATGCAGCCGTAGGTACAGGTGGACGCCAACCCATACCAAGAACCCCGACGGCTGAGCGCCGTGCACAACACAACCGATGGCAGCTGTACATGTGACGGGAAACAGTGCAGGCCCATGTCACCAAAAGCATTCAGGTACGGCCTGGGCATTCCCAAGACACACCATGCACCGCACCAACACACCACTGGTCGATGCAACCTGTGTAAGAGTGTAGCACGCACTGCTGGTCATTCTGGCTATGAACAGATGCTGATGCCTGAGCCGCCTGGCAACTGGCAAATCTACGACAGCAGCACACCACCTGCTGCAGCATCAGCCTGGCTCTCTCTATATGCATCCTGCAAGCACGTAGCGCTCAAGCAAGTAGAAACAAAACAATAAGTGGAACGCTGCATGCCAAGGAACAAAGAAAAGGCAAGATTCCGTTTGTGTTGCTGCTCCCAAGATTGCTGCATGGTGTATGCTACATGAAATCAGCACACATGCACACAACTATGGTGTGGTGTGCAGGTGCACAGGTGCGCAGGTAAGCTCACTGTTTCCGCTATGCATGACTCAAGATGCAATGCTAAAGTGCTGGGCGGACATGATAGCCGCGAAGCGAATGAAGCGTTGCATGGCGGGACCACGCAACACGGTACCTGCAGCAACAGCAGACAAGGCTGCTGTGATCTAACCCAACTGCAGCACCCGCATTTTACGCCCTGTGTGCAGTCAACCCACCAGAATCAACTGCTGAGTCTGCCATCTCAAGGTCTAGGAGTAGCAGCAACCTTCCTGCGCAGTTCTCTGTAAGGCACCCTCATGCGATTTGCATCAATGAACGCCTTGACCGGCTCTGTGATCCTCAATGCGCCATTGTACTTCACCTCGCCGTCGCAGCAGGCCCCAGAGCACACGCTGCCGCACATCTCAAATGATGTGATCGCGCGCACCACCCGCATCCTGATGCCTTTCACCATGCGCATCTCAAACAGCGGCGCGCCGGACTGGCCAGACATGGTTGGGCAGCGGTGCATGAGCACGGGCGAGACAGGGACAGAGTCGGTCACCTTGCAGGCCAGCCGCCAGTAGCTGTTGAACTTCTTGTCACCTGCAGCAACAGCAGCAGCAGCATGCATGGACACACGCAGTCAGCACCAAAGCAGCAAAGCAGTTGGAGCTGCCAGCACGGCTGTAGCTGACCACACCTGCATGCGCACAACTGGCATCATTCAAATGCACATGCTTTTGTTGAAGACGGCATGCAGCTTCATCAAGACAGCAGCCAGTGCAGAGCAGCCAGCCGCAGCGCGCCTCACCTGGGTAGCCTGCTGACATGACGCGCAGATTCTTCATGGGCGCAGTGCCAAATGCATACCCGTAGCGCTTGGGCGTCCAGCCAGCAGGCAGCGTGAACTGCTTGTACACGTCCGACGGCTTGCCGTTGGTCTCCTGCGCCTTGATCTCCGCGATGTCCATCACTGCCGCATAGTACGCCGCATCAGTGTAGAGCCCGAAGGGGCGGTCAATCAGCAAGATGCCATAGTCATACTGCTCCCACTGGGGCCCCAGGAACTCCTTGTTGAAGTACACGTGCAGGCCCTTGGCCGTGCCCAGCCCCGTGAAGTTGCTGAACGTCTGGCCTGCCGTAAACTCAATGTTGGCCTGCTGCACCCCGTCACGCTTCACCAGGCAGTGCGCGGCAGTGAGCACGGTGTAGGGACCGATCAGCGCACCCGTGCACTGGTAGCGGATCCGAGTGGCAGGGTCCTTGAACAGCAGGTGGCCGGTAGGGGAGAAGAAGGGGTCCCTGGGGGGGTCCTTGATCTCTGTGCGTGTATCCCTGCCAAAGATGGCTGACAGCTTGCGGCTGCTGCTGCTGCTGCCAGCATGTGCTGCGCCACTTGTCCCATCCCAGGCATCGTCAGCATCCTGAAGACCTGCTGCAGCTGCTTGTGGATGCTGCGCTGCAGCATGCTGCAGCAGTCGCCGCACACCACGCAATGTTTGCTGGTGCGACACAGGCACTGACGCTGCTGCCTCATCACCTCCATGGAGCCTGTGGCCTTTGCCGCTGTTGCGTCCCGGGGCCTTGTCCAGCTCTTGTTCATCGCTGCCGTCGGCTGTGAGCTCAGGCACTGCAACTGCTGAGCGGGAGGTGCGGCCGCCTGCGTACATCACACCGCTGGCCACCTCCAGCATGACAGTCGCCCCCTGCTCCTGGCTCTGCTGCTGCCTGCAGCGGCAACAGGTGCACCAACAGAACAGTGAGAAGCCGCGCTTAGATGAGAGAGTGCAGTGGACATTCTAGTTTTAATACCGGCAGCTGTACTGCAATCGAGAGGCATCAAGTGAGCACAAGTTGGCAGTTGTAAGGCAGTCGCCAGGGGTTACATATTGCTGATGCATCTGTTGATGGCCAAACTTCTTCTGCAGGCATGTGCCAAACAACCAGCTGCATGCTCTTGGCCACACGTGGCTGCGTATGTGTGCAGACCCGTGTTCTGTTACGGTCCAGCCGCAATGTCAAGACAGCCACTCACAGTTTCTTCAGCCGCTCCATCGTTATGCCTGGCACTTTTGGCTCGAACGCGCGCTTGGGCAGGAAGCCCAGGCACGTCATGCCCTCGTCAGCGTACTTGTTGATGGTGGCAGCATCCAGAACAGGTACTGGCGCCTGTGCTGCTGCGACTGAGCTGCTAAGCACCTCATCATCACCTGCAGCTGCATGCAGCACAGTGCGCTGATGTGAGCCGCTTGCAGACGAGAACCCTCCAACAATTGAATTTGCTTTGCTTGGCTGGTCGCCAGTGCAGTGTAGCGCACTGGCAGCATGTGCTGAGTGTTGCTGGCATCATGCCATGATGGTTTGCGAGAGGTGCAAGGCACGCCACATCAGGGTGCAGAGCAATCTCGAGCAGTACGCTCAGCACAGCCATCTGCAACATGCCCTGCTGCTGCTTGGATGAGGGCACCCTGCTGCTTGGTGATGGTGTAACCCCAGCTTACCTGCTGTTGCCGCTGCTGCCTGCGAGTTTGCATCGCCGCCAAGCATAGCTGGCATGCCTTCACAAGCACCTTCGCCTGCCACCTGTACTCCTTGGCACTCTGCCAAGCACCTGTGCAGGTATGTGAAGCCATCTGCCCCGCAAACTGGGCTGGAGGCCTGCAGACCGTTGCTGTACTGCAAGGCTAGCTGCTGGGCGCAAGAGCTGCATGCATCTCCATTCGCGCGTGTCAGGGCAGCCCCTGCAGTTGTTGAGCCGTGATTTTTAAGCGTCGCGTGCAAAGCTTCAAGAGCACTGCGTGCTATTGATAGCTGCGCACTCCCCACGACCTGCACGCAGCTGACAGCTTTGCTTCTACACATTGATTGACTGATCATTTGTATAGCAGCCTCAACAGGGCTTGGAGGTCCGCTCACCGGCAAAAAGGAAGAGGACCACCATCCCACAGCACCGCACTCCAAGCCCGCCGTACATGCTGAATGGTTTTTTTTGAAACAGTAACTGTTGTTGTTTGTGCCAGCAGCGGCACTCTATGCTATGTTGGTAGGGTCGCCGATTCATGGCAGTGCCCTTGCCTGCTTCAAAACAGTCTTGCACTACTGTTTCAGCGTACGTTTGGTTGGCTATTATACTGGTGCTATTGGTGTTGTTGGAGGAGCTTTACGCCAAGATTTGATAGGTGTAGCGGACAATGCAGCACCTGAAGGCACTATATATACACGTGTGCGAGGCCTAACCACTGAAACGATGCAAGGGGCGCGCTGGTATGCCGTCCAAACAGCACAGGGAGCTTGTAATAACACTGGTTACTGCACAGACGTTGTGTAGGACACGGCGAACCGAGGAGCTCCAATTTGCCTCTGATGTGCCACTTGTACTATTGCATTTTTAGGTGGGCCTACGTGCACCTCTGGCGTCTGCAATGCTGAGGGTGGTGCCCTTGGGCGTCACTTCAAGGTAGCAGCGCAGCAGCAACCTTGACAATGCAAGGCAATGCAGGATGTAACCGCCGTACATGCATGTTGACAGCTCAATCCAGTGGCTGCGTGGAGGCATGCCCTGTGCGTCAGCTGCGGGAACACATGCAGCAGAATTTAGTCATCGGCTGGCACGCCGCAGGATCCAGGCCCAAGATTGCTCGAGCGTAGTTTGCGACAAAGTGCTGAAGCTCCCACTGCACAGCCTCCGCCAAAGTTTGTTCACGGGCAAGTTCAGGCTGCCTTGCCTTATGCGGCAGCAGCGCCCGAGGTGACCGCGCACCGGGAACCGGAAGCGGCTGATCACCAGTCAAGGAAAGTGGTTATTAACCGCAAACGAAAGGCGACCACGCCTTCTGGGATGACGGGGCCTTGTGCCAGCTGCAGCTGGTGAGGCCGTGCATGGTATGCAGGACCATTGGTGACCAAGCACCTTGCTGCTGATCAGAGTGCATGCCAAGGAACTGTCCGTGACACATGTCCACAGCAATAGCTAGCACAAGTGCAATTTGGCTGACGACACAGGCGTCATCCTCTGCTGCTTCAGGCTGGCCAGTCAATGCTTGGCTGCCTGCTGCTGCTCAAAAAAGTCCAGCATGGCATTGCTGCTGTCCGACACAATTTCATGGCCAGCCCAAGCCACGTTGAGCACCTCGGAGAGGCCAGACTTGTCAGGAGCCAGTGACCATGAGGAAGCACCTGGCAGTTGAGGGAAGCACGGGCACCAGCAGCAACAGCAGCAGACCCGAACGGGTCATGAGCCAGCATTGAGGCGAGGTATAAGATTTGCAGAAAACTGGAGTTCAGGAGCTGATGACAGCAGCAACTGTCTGCCTAAAGACAGACGCTGTTGTTACACAATGTCGTCAGGCGACACTGCACATCGAGGGCCCACAGCTGCTGTCACGCCATGCCAGCAACATCAGGCAAGCCGCTCACCATCGCAGGTGGCCTGCACCACACAGCAGCTGAGCTCACCTGGAATGCTGCTGCTGCTGACAACACGCCGCCAGTCTGAACCCCGCGGGTCATGAGCCAGCAGCCCCTGCGCGTCCAGCAGCCCCTGCTGCTTGAGCAGCGCTGCTAGCTGCTGCGCTGCGCCTGATGCAGCCAGCTCAGGCATGTGCGCGGCCAGGAACTCTGTGCTCACAGCTTGAGGCTGCACCTCCAACGTGCTGCTGACCAGGCCCTGCACGGGTGGTGGGTTCAAAACCAAGTTGGTGGCAGCAGGCATACAAGGTGGCAGCAGGGATGACAGTGTCAGCAAAAGGCTGGTGACGTGGCAGCTGCAGCACCCAACAAAGCAGGGTGTACAGCTGGGAAAATGGAAGGGATCGTGTCAGCAAGCTGTGGTTGAGTGGTGAGGACTGGTGAACTCCTTACCTTTTTCTGCCGCAACTTCACGTTCTCTGCTACGAGCGCTGCTGTGTGCTTGTCGCGCGGCATGTGCACAAACATCACAGGGGCAGCTGGGTTCCCGCGCACAGCATCAGCTGCAGTGCTGCCGCTGGCCCCTGCCTCCTGCTGTGCTGCTTGGGGCAGGAAGCCCTCGTACCATTCAGTGGGCAGCCCCATGATCTGTGCACACACACCTGCGCAGCAGCAGCCACAGCAGTCATAGCACACTGTGGTTGTAGTATCGAACTTGATGCTGATCTGGCGCTGTGACGAGAAAGGCCTTGGGTTCGGCTTCCCTGCTGTATCAGCATCAGCAGAAGCAGGCAGTGATGGCCATCTGATGATCATCATCAGCAGCGCAGGAGTCCCAAAAGCAGCAGCCTTTTTTTAATGTTTGGAGTGCCTCACACAGCTGCTGGATGATGGCACCAAATAATGAGTAGCTTGTTTCTTGCTCTGCCTTGGGCCAGCATGGCAGCAGTAGCCCACTTCACATGCATGCGTTACTAACACAGAACACATGTCGCGTGCATGCAATTCCTAGGCGGAACTGTGACGTTTTGCATCGCTCACCCTTGAGGGGCAGGTACGCTGGCAGTGTCAGCACGAACGCGCCGCCTGATGACGCGCCCAGTGCGTACAGCGGCAGCCTCTGCAGGCCCTCACGCGGCAGCAGCACAGCCAGCACAGCAGACACCTGCAGCCAGGGTGCATGGCAGCCGCAGCAGCAGGGGTAGGGTTGAGTGCAGATGCCTGTGAATATATAGCGTGCATGAGCACCTTGTGACACAATGCAGCAGGTGAGCTGCTAAGTGCTGCTGCAGGTCAACAGCTGCAGGAAATGTTGCGGAACTCCCAGCGCCTATCTGCAAGCACCAAAGTTGCTTGCTGTGGTGCATCACATGTAGTTCGCACTGCGATGGTGACCATCTAGCCAGCTGCACCAGTTACAGACGTCAGGCATCTGCCAGTGCAAGGCCCAAGCTCAGCTGCAACCCTAAACACACCCAGTCCTGCTCACCGAGTGCACGTCGTTGCTGGGCATGTCGGGGTGGTGCGGCACAGCCCAGCAGCGTGAGAAGGCCCTGTCCCTGCTGCTGAGCACCAGCAGCGCGTAGCCCCGCGCCACGGCTGTGCTGCTGATGCGCACCTCCTCAGGCAGACCTGCAGACGCAGGGCAGCGCGTGTTTGCTGAAGACGGCTGCAGTCACGTGGGTGAAGGTACACTACACCAAGCCAAATTTATAGGTTAACTCAGCGCTGAGTATGTGGGGATGTCATTATGCAGACAAGGTGCTGCTGCTGCTGCAGGTGCAGTGCCCCACAGGAAGCATGCAGCACGCTGTCATGGCTGGCGCCAACGCTGTGCAGCTGATACGCACGGTCGACAGCCTCCCTGCCATGGCGCTGTGTTGCATGAGTTGGCTGGTGCACCAGATTATGCCAAGCTCATGCAACCTCAGCAGTAGGTGGAACAGTCACGTTTTGGAAGCCGGGTCATGCGCAGGTGCGGCCGCGACAAAACACGCTTCATCCGTCACAGCCAGACAGCATGTGAGATCACTCTGCTGATGCTGAGATCACGGCAAAAACGGTTGGCGTGCAGTTGTGTTGCATCAGCCTGTGCAATGATGGTGCACACACAGCGCCGCCCCACCTACGCAGTCCTTGCAGGACTCTGAGCGTGGGAACCAGTCTGTTGCTGCGTGGCTGCAGCCATGGAAAGCCAGCAGCAGGCCCTTGGGGCGCGCTGAGCCTGGCGGCTTGGCCCACACCACCTCGGTGCCCTCAATCACCTGCAGCATGGGTCAGCACAGGGTGACAGCCTGCCGCACCTTCTCTGGTGCAACACTGCACAGGACTGCTGTCGACACAGAAGTTATGCAAAGGGAGTGGTTGCCTCTTTCTTCTTCTTCTTCTTCTTCTTCTTCTTCTTACACTTCGATATCCTCATTGTCAAAGCAGACTGCAGCAGGATGTGTGTCGCTTGCTGACATGGCATGCATGTGACTTCAAGTCAGCAAGTTGCTGACCAGGATGTTTGCCTACATGTTGCACGTGTATCTTGCTTGCAGCTGCTGCCTCCCGGTCAGAAGGTTAGATCTTGTGTGTCGGTGTGCGCGGAGCTCACCTCCAGTTTGCCTTGCACCTCAGCAGCACTGGCCTGGGCCAGGCACACACCCGCTGCTGCATGGCCACTGCATGTCTGTCCGCTGCTGCTGCTCAGCAGCAGAGCTACTAGCAGCACAAGCATCTAAAGCGCCAGCTGATGATGGATAGCAGAACTGCTGCTCAAGCTACCCAAACAAGTGGCAGGCTAAATGCACAGCGTGAGCTAATTGCAGAGGACCAGCGTCCCATCACAGAAGGCCTGCGCTGCATGATCAGCACCTGCTGGCTGAGCAGGCATTGGTAGCCACAACAGATACAACAGGTCTGTGGGTGTGACGACCACAGTTGCAGCTGCAGCTGGTTTACATGGAAGCAGCTGGCAACGTCAGGAGCGCTCCATCTGCTGACGCATGATCATCTCGTGGTTGCTCCAATAATGCTGGTGCGTGAACTTGCTGCTTGAAGCGCTATATCGTAGTCACGAATGTTACAGAGCTGCTCTCAAGGGGTTGGGGGCTGGCCTTGCAGGAATGCTACAAATAATCCACAGATGCTGGTGATGTCAGTGACGCGTGTCAGGTGTTACCACCAGGGTTGTTCCCGCCCTCAGACGCAGCAATGACTGGGTGGAAAAGCCATTGGAATTCCACAGCGCTTCGCTAACCAAGCTGCTTGCGCCTTTGTGCTGATGTAGGACAGGGGTGATGCCAGTGAGGCTGAAATGTGCTGCTCTTGCCAATTCAGCGACGTTACAAGAATTAAATAGTGTTACAAGTCTGCCTGCTCACCACAACATACAGTCTATGGGCCCTCACCACCGAGTTTAGCTTCGCAACAAGGCCGTGCCAGCACGCACTAGCAACGCGAACGATCTTCACACACATACGATTATGGGAACGGCAGAATCCATCTCGGGCGTGAAGGGACAGACGCTGGACATGCAGGTGGGTGGGCTGAGGCCTGTTGCTCGGACGCTGTTGCAGCTTCATTCAGCGCTTATTGCAGCCAGCATGGTTGTACAGAGGTGTTGAATACCGGAGGTGGCCAACGTGCAGGTGCTGGAGGGCCTGGAGACCTATATTGCAACAGAGGACTTTCTGCACAAGTTGGAGCAAGCATCAGCAGAATGGATAGACTTGTCTGAGCACGACAAGCATCAGCAAACTTCTGAAGTGGCTAAAGGTGGCTTGGAGCTCACCCAGGTGCGCCCAGGGAGCATGCTAAGGCTGCTGGTGGTCAGTACCCAGCCAGCTGGTGCCAACACTGCACTGCAGTGCAGTTGGGTTGGGTCTGGGGGCCGTGGCAATGCAACATCAATACCCCTTGAGAAGCACTGCGAAACAAGCACTTGTTTTCTCTTTGGTTGAACCGTTGCAGGTCCCGCACAGCAGCAAGCATGCTTCTGGCGCAGTAGCAGCTGCTGCTGACCAGCAACCTGCTGAGAGCAGTGCTCAGCAGCAGGCCGCAGCCACCAGCAGCAGCACTGCTGCAGGCAGCAGCAGCAGTGTGTATGGTTATTTCTTCAGCAGGCGACCAGCAGCTGCGAAGAAAACCGGCTTCAACAGCAGCAGTGGCAGCAGCAGCAGCAGCAGTGTGCCAGCCACAGCTGCTGACAACGGCACCACACCGGCAGCAGCAGTGGTCGAGGAAGATGTTGCAGGCGCAGCTGCTTTTGAGCTCGTTGAGCAGCAGGCTCCACTGCACCACGACTTGCAGGAGCCGTTCGTGCTGGTGAGCCGAAGCGGCAGCAGCACTGGCAGACAGAGGCAGCCGGCTCAGAAGCTTTGTTTGCATGCATGTTGATGCTTACACAGAGAGTAAATGTCAAACAAGAAGCAGCACCTCAGCAAAGGCATGCAGTGACACCTCACCCCTGCATGCAAGGCTGCGCATGTAAGCAAGGCTGGTCGACCCACTGTAATGCTCCGCAGTCAACGTTGAGCAGAAAGTCACTGTGAATGGCTCCTCACCACCTGCTGCACTGTCGGCGCGCAGGTTTCGAGTGAGGACGCCATTGAGGGCATGGCCTACTACATCGCGCTCTACCTGGCGCGTGCCCCTGAGGCGCGCCACATGGAGCCCAAGCAGCTGCAGGAGGCACTGCGCAGCACATTCACGGTGAGCAGGCGCTCGGTGCTGCTGCTGGCAGGATCCCTGCAGGGTGGATGCAACAGCCAGTGCAGAGCACAGTGAACGTATCCCAGGAATTCGTTACCTGCTCACACACTTGCGGAGTCCTCTGCGATAGCTGACAGGCCGACCAGTTGCAAACCTCAGACCCCCGCTGATGCCATGGCTCTGCTGCTGCCTGCCTCCTCTGCAGGCCATTCGTCGGCGCCGCTACCGCGTGGTGCTGGACTGGGGCCGCTGGCTGTACCGCTGCTGCGCGGTGAGCTACAGCGCGCTGCAGCTGTACGAGCACCCGTGGCTGGTGCGCGCAGTGGTCAGCGCAATATGGACCTCCAGCAAGCTGGCCATGGGCATCCTGGTGTAGCCGAGGGGCGCGGTGATGGCTTGGCGGGTGGAAAGGCATGGCAGCCGCCGTGTTGCTTGCTGGCTTCCAGTGCAGCAAGCGCGTGCGTTGCTGGGCACCAGCCGTTGCGCGGGGTGTTGTGCGTGGTCACAGTTCTGGCTGCGATGTATATGTTGGTGTGGAGCGGCAGCCGATACGTGGCTGGTGCTTTGTACTTTAACGTGGACGTGTACAACAACAGATGGGCAGGTGTGTGGGCAGAGCTTGACGGGCTTCGTGTATAATTGCAATGAGCGTTTGTGCCGACTTGTGTGTCGCTTAGTGAAAGCATTAATGTCTGAATGTACTAGTAGCAGTGTTCTTGGACTGTGGTGTGCAATTATGTGTACCATACTTTACTGTAATCACAGGTGAACGGGTTACAGGTGCGCATGGATGGCACTGCATCCCAACGTTTTGCTAGCGTACTTATGAACTTAAAAGTTTGCAGCCGCGGCTACTTCTGCCCCCTCTGCCTGGATGCGGCAGATGAAGCAGCGCTGCATGCATAATGTGCAGCAGCAAGTTTGTATTATGCTGTCATCGTCTGACAATCACGGCAGCTTTTGCTATCGGCTGGGTGACAGGAAAGGTTTGACAAGGCGGTTGCCTGCGTGTGGCCCTCCGGCCTTTTCACTGATATCTTCTGCTGTTTGTATGGTGCAGGCTTTTATGGGCTGCAGTTGTGATGCATTCCCGCCTGCATGCTCATCATCCTCAAAGGATCAGCAACAGCAATGGCTTTCTTGGGCATTGGTACTAGTGCTGGGTATGCCCGGCTGGGCCAGCAGGCTGGCAGTTCTTGGCTGGCATGCTGCCATGTCCCATATCTCATGTAACCGATGGTGTTCAGTACAATGGTCACTATTATTGCTCGCAGGTCTTGAACCAGCAGCGTGCAGGGGGCAAAGGGAACAGCTGGCCATGGTTTGAGTGTCAAAGGGTTCTGCACCTTGCCCCATTGACCACTAAGTCGCTTCTTACGTGCACGAGAACAAGGATTTTGTGGTCAACAGGGCCTGGCGTTCGTTGGAATATTGGGATCTAAGCTTGCAGCGGGTAGAGTGCCACACGCCGTGTCACCCGTCACAGTCGCAGCCGGCGTGGGCGTCCTAATAGAGCCGAATCACTACATTATGGCAGGTAAGCAACAAAACGCTGGCTGGCAGGGCCCCCACGCCAAAAAGGCAGCATCCACTGACTTGCTGCTGTTGTTGGAACACCTGTGCAGCGACAATGCGGACTCGCTGCGGCCTTATGCTGCATGGCAGCCGCAACAGGCAGGCCGTACTTGTCTGCGCCTCTCTGCAGCAGCCACAGCGCAACTGGAGCATAGCCACTGCAGTGTGCAGGGTGTGGCAGACGCATGTCAGCAAGACACAGGCTGCTGTTCAGCAGACTATGCCACAGGTAAGGCCAGCAGCAGCAAGAATATTAGCATTTCTACACCCCTGCAAAATTGTCCATGCATGCAAGTCAATTGCATGATCCAGCTCGTCTTGTTGCAACAACTGCCAATTGGCAGCTGCAGCGGCAGGTGCCTCGGTGCTTTGCTGCTCTACTTGTCAAACACATCGCACGCAGTGGCACCAATAATGGCTGATAAGGTGATTGAGTTGACAGACTGGCATACTTACTGCTGCACATTGGCAGGCATCGTCAATGGCACAGCTGCTGTGTGTGCAGTGCGCAACCTGATGCAGCAATGTCTTCTGCCCCCCTTCCTTGTTGCATGCATGCAGGAGGAGCAGCAGAGCCTTGTGCAGCATCTGAAGCAGCAGTGCAGCGGAATGGCGGCAGTGCTGCCGTTTGCCAGCACCACCATCGTGAAGGCCAGCAGCAGCACACAGGCAGAGATCTACTTTGGGCTGGCCAAGGCAGTGGACGTGAGCGGCAGACTGCTTACAGCTGTGTATACTGCTGTTTGTGTACTGCAAATTGACCGGCTGTTGCTTTGTTGACAAGTGCCTCGCGCGGATGTGCAGTTCATTAGCGCACATGTCCACAACCCAAGGACAGGATTCCAGCACATTGTTGGCTGTTGCCAGCAGCTTGCCAGCACTATCAGGCAGTGAGAAGTACAGCAGCACCCCAACACCTGCTGCGTCCCAAGTATGGAGCCTCATCATCGCTGTGTGTCTGCTGTGCTGTTGCTGTTGCAGATCTACCTGGCCATCCTGACCGTGCGTGTGCTGCTGAGTTGGTTCCGCAACATCGACTGGTTCAGCGAGCCATGGAACACTCTGCGCCAGGTGGGACGCCAGGGATGTGCTGATCACATTCATGGATTGGGGCGCTTCAGAGCAGCTGCAGCAGCGAGCTGCAACCAGTGTGGATGTTCAATTGCCAGCAGGTAGACTGCGTCAATCGGCAAGCAAGTGCAATGTCGAGGAGATAGCAGTCTACTCGCTGCACCTGCTTACCTTCGCCTGCTTCCCTGCCGCTGCTGTGCCGCTGCTGTGCCGCTGCTGTGCCACTGCCGCAGCTGACGGACCCCTTCCTGTCAGTGTTCCGCGGCATCATCCCTCCCCTGGGCGGCATCGACCTGTCTCCCATGCTGGGCTTCTTCCTGCTGAACTTCCTGAGGGGATTCCTCATGAACTTCGCCATGTAAGCAGCAGCAGCAAAAGCGGCAGGAGAAGGTAGCAGCAGCGGACCTGTAGGAAGGCATGTTGCTGCGAAGGCGTGTAGCATCAGTGATACCACCAGTGACTGGCTCGTTTGCTGGGCAGTCCGTGTGCTGTTGTGTCGCAACGGTGACAAGCACACTGCAGTGGAGCAGTGGGAATTGGTTGCTGCGGCAGCGGTTTCATGTGACAAAAATGTACGCAGTATCCATTGGTGGGCCTTATGCTCTCTTCTGAAGGTTTGTGCTTCAGCAACAGATGTGCAGATGAAGCAGCAGAGGGCAGCAGCAGAGGGCCCAGTGTAGTACACCTGATGCGTGCAATCAGTCATGGCATAGAGTGCGTACAGAGAGTGGCCGCAGTTGAAACGTTTTGAGAGGATGATTACTTACTTCTCATTTGAACTGTAATTTCAGCGTTGCACTGTCAGATTGACGAGCAGGTTTGATTTCTGTCACCCCAAACCCCAGCCCACCGCCAAGCGTGCGACTACACTATGGTTGTCTCGATCTGGGTCTTGGAAGAGTGCCGTGGCAGAGCGTATCACCGTGTGATGCTTAGGCAGTCCGTCGGTGTTGTTGCCAGCTTGGCAGCAGTGGTACCTTTTTGCGGAGTCCAGTGCCTTTTCGCGGCAGCAGAATGCGGTGCCAACTATCTCAATCTGTGTCGAAGGCACTGAAGCAACTCAAGTGTACTTTAGGATGCAGCAGGCTGGGTGCCCTGTGCCTGTCCACCCGTTCCGTGCATTCAGACGTGGACGAGGTGAATAGGGAAATGGCGGACCTGTTTGGCAGCCCCTGTCCAACACAGCCTTCCTCAGCTGACGATGCGGCTGGGCAAGGCGCGATCGAGTCCATGGGCAGCAGCCAAGCAAGCAGCAGCAGCAGCAGCAGCAGCAGCCTGGCCAGTGCTGCTGCTGCTTGGCCTAATGCCCAGAGTGGCGTTGGGGGCGTGCCTGACCTCCCGCAGCTGCCGGATGATCCTCCTGCTGCTCTGGCGCAGCTACAGCAGTGCACAGTGCAGCTGCAGGAGCAGGTGCGGGCGATGTCACGGCTGCTGCAGGAGATAGCACATGACCAGCAGCAGCATGCAGCACCTCAGCTACCCTTGAGGCAGCGACATAGGCAGTTGGCCTGGCAGCACCAACCTCAACACCACGCCCTGCCACAAGACCAGCAGCAGCAGCAGCAGCAGCTGCACATCAATGTGCCAGCAGACCATGCTGTGTCTGTCAGCAGCCAGCCAGCCACACCACCAGCAGCAGCACCCAAGCCAGCACCCTTCCAGCAGCAGCAGCAGTACACCCTGCAGCCCCTGCACACACAACTAGCAGCAGCAGCGTTCAGCAGAGCATCATCATCTTCTGCTGCTGCCCACGACTCCAGCTCTAGCACGGCCAGCCCGCCTGACGAAACAGCAGCAGCAGCAGCAGCAGGCCACCAGCCAGCTGGTGATGCGCAGCAGCTGACGCATGTTGATGGCAGCGGCCGTGCCTCCATGGTTGACGTGTCAGGCAAGGCCTCGTCATCACGCACCGCGTCAGCCTCGTGCATGGTGCTGCTGGGCAGGCCCGCGTTTGACCTGGTCAAAGCCAACGCACTCGCCAAGGGTGACGTGCTCAGCATCGCGCAGGTGGCGGGCATCCAGGGGGCCAAGCACACCGCCAGCCTCATCCCGCTGTGCCACAACATCTTCCTGTCCAAGGTGAACGTGACGCTGCGCTTGGTGGAGGAGGCGGCAGCGGTGGCCATCAGCGCGACGGCCAGGTGTGTGGGGCAGACTGGTGTGGAGATGGAGGCGCTGACTGCAGCGGGGGTGGCTGGCCTGACGGTGTACGACATGTGCAAGGCGGTGAGCAAGGACATTGAGATCACGCAGCTGCGCCTGGACTCCAAGGAGGGGGGGAAGAGCGGCACCTGGCTGCGCCACAGCACACAGTGACAGCGCCTTGCTGCTTGGGTGCTGCTCTCACTTTTACACAGTGACAGCGGCAGCAGCGGCAGCATTGGCAGCAGTTGATTGGAGCTGCAGGTGTTTGATGCGTTCGATTGATGGTGGGTGTCACCAAAGGTGATAGCTCCTGTAGCGCTGAGCACGCTAGACACAGCAGATGTGGCCTGCATGACCAGGCTGTCAGTGCAGGCTGGTCCCTGTGGTGTTGCTGAGCAGTACTTGTGGAGGCTGTGCGATGATGGCGCGGTTAGCGCCAGGCACTAGCTTACCCATAGATTCAAGAAGGAACTTGTTGAACGAACATGTTGTCACAACAGCAAACAGTTTGCTGGCTGGCGTATTGGTTGCTGTTGCGTGATGTTATAGTTGCTGTGGGGTGCTGACAATGCAGCACTTCTGCATAGGAGTATCGGTATTGCAGCGCAACAGCGGCACTCAGTTCATATGAAGGACTAGCTTTTGACCTTGATGTCAGACACTAAGTCCTGCGCGCGTTGCATTGTGCATCACACAGAGCAGCAGCAGCTGCTTGCGTGCGGACGGTGGTGGTGGTGGGCATCGGGTACTCGCAGCGTTCTGCATGCTAGGGCCGCATCTGCGTGGGACTGTGAGCAATGCTCCTGCTGCTTTGTGGCTGGCTAAGCCTGCGGCAGGCATTGAGCTGGTGGGGGTACAGATACCAAAAGCACTGCCCATAGTTCGCAGTGAACAGGTGTGTGTTATGCTGCCGCTGGTTTTCAACACAGCGCTGCCACCTAGCAGAGTGCACTCTGTCAGCAGTGCTTGAGCCTCAGTGCAGCACGTTGCAGCGTTACACGTTTTAACCTCACTGTGCTTGCCACGTCAGATACTTGTAGTGTTTTCATAAATTCTGATCCATTTGAATCAGCCTCACTGGCGTCAGCTGGTCAGGCCAGGCTAGCTGTTCTATGCTGATGCTGGAGGGATTTTGAGGCAGACTATTGGTTTTACTGAGTCTTTGACGTGTCAGTATCAAGTTAACGTGATTAAGGCTTTGGCAGCTGAATGTCACACTTGCGGCTTAGGGCCTGGTCCGACCTGGGGCTCAGCTGTCCGTCCTGTGTGCCACTGCTCCACCTGTGAGCCCAGCGTTGCGTCAGGCTGCTCCACCGTGAGCACGGTGTTGCGTCAAGCTGCATCCAGATTGAACGCTTGGTAACCTGGGTGTCTTAAATCATATGCTGAGGGCTTGTCGCTGCTGCTTGGGGCTGGATCTTGGCTGACCTGACCATCAAGAACAGTAGAGTGTCAGTCTGACGTGTGCTCTGACAGCAATAAAGTGGCCTGTATTCGGCCTGTATGTGATGCACTGATGATTCAGCGTATGAACGACTAGATGTTTGCCGGCATTCGCTCGTCTTGCAGTTGACATATCACGCACCGCTCATTGCCAGTCGCTGCTATTGCACACCGTTCAGCTTCGTGCTGCACTGAGATTCTTCGAAACGAGATTGCTACACTATCTGTTTAGCATTGCACGATCGTGTTCGCACCCGCGAGGAGCAGACTCACAACGGGCAATGGCGCACTTGTTGCATCACACCATCCAGACAATGCCAGCAGCTGCTAGCAGGCGCTCATGCGTATCAACACATGCAGATCTATATAACCATCCGCGTGTGGCGCGCCCATGCCTCAAGCATCAGCGCAGCAGCAGTAGACCAGGCCCAGCAGCAGTAGCGTCCCTACCTCACAGCAGCTCAACTGCATGGCCAGTAGCAGCAGGACAGCAAAGCAGGTGGCGCTGCTCTGCAGCGGCTCCAGAGGTGTCAATAGCTCTCGAAGAGCCCGACATCGAGTTCCTAGGCGTACTGAATGATGGCATGCAGACAGTGCGGGGCGTGCTGCATGTGGCAGCAGAAGCAGACCTAGTGTACCAGATCCTGACAGATTATGACAGCTGCTCGCGAGTGTTCAGGAATATCGCTGAGACACAGACGGTGTTCACACCAGGTGGCAAGCAAGTGGTGCAGGTGAGCTGCTTGCTCGCAGATATTGCAAGTGCAGGCCAGTTGCTGGGACGCGTGGCGCATGCTGTGTGCATACAGCAGGACGGTGTGTTGGGGTGTTATGCACATGCAGTCGCAGAGCTACCAGCACCTGAGACATTCGCACTTTGTAGCAGCGTGGCTGCGGTCACAGCTGCTGGAAGGGCTGGTGTTGCTTAGGTAGCCATGCTCAGGGCGAATGCTAGCTCGCACAGTCGTGGTCAAGTGCTCCTGATTGAGATGCATCGCAGCTGCCAAGTCATCGCTGTTTGTTGCGGCAAGCAGCTGCTCTGTCAGCTGCATCAACGCAAAAAACAGCGTGGCCCCTGCGCTACATGGCGCACAGCACATGCTGATACTCCTGCTTAGCTGGCTGCACCTCCCCTAATTCATCACTTACCAATGTGTTGCTGAACGCTGCGGGTGCTGTGTGCTGCGTCAGGCGTGCAAGTGGTCGTTCCTGGCCTTCAAGGGCACCTTCAGCGTGGCGCTCAACGTGTCCGAGGAGGCTGCTGACAGGCTGCTGGTGTTCAGGCTGCAGGAGAGCAGCTTCATGAAGGACTTTGAGGGGCGCTGGCAGGTGGGGACGGCAGCTGTAGGCAGCAGCAGCAGCAGCAGCAGCGGGTGTTTGTTGGGGCAAACGGGGTGCTGGCAGGCGAGGCAGCCGCAGCTGCAGCAGTAGCTAGTCTGCGATCATGCAGACATGTGGCATGCAGGGTGGTGCTGGCACTCCCAGGTGCTGAGCAGGCCTCATGTGCGGCAAGAGGAGTTGTCAGGGCTGATTGCAGCAGTGGCAGCATGATTGGCATGGTGAATTGCTGTGCCGTAGAGTTATCAAGGCTCCTTGAGAACTGTATGCGTGATGGTACGCTGCAGCACGCTTTGCCTGCAGTGACATGGCCCAGCTTGCTCAGCAGTGCATGCCTCTTCATCTGCTGCGCAGGTGTCTCCCGCTGGCCCCGGCTGCTGCCGCGTTGAGCACGTGCTGGCGGTCAAGCCCATGCTGGCCATCCCTGCCGCAGTGGCGCCCTACACCAGCAGCATCTTCAAGAAGCAGGTCGCGCTGCTGCTGCAGGACCTGCAGGCAGAGATAGAGCGGCAGGCAGCAGCGCAGGCAGGCGGCGACAACTGACTGAGCCAGGGCGGCAGCTGCGCCAGAGGACATTTAAACAGCAGTGCAGAGAGAGTGCATTTGGCTGGAGGTGTCTTTTGCAATAGATGTGTAGCAATAGATGTCTTTTGCAATAGATGTGTAGCAATAGATGTCTTTTGCAATAGATGTGTAGCAACATGCCGTGTCATGTGTAGCTCTTCGCAGCAGCATGGTGCAGTGTGCTTTTGCAGGGGTGCTGCGTGCTGCTGGCTGCAGCTGTTTATGTTCATGGCAGCAGCAGCTTGCAAGGCAGCACCTAATGCATGCAGATGATTGGTTTTGACAGTTGGCACTGCACTTTGTCTCCCTTGCTTGGTGGGGCCTGCAGCATCTGCAGTGCAGCGGCCAGTTTTCCAGCAGGGAATTTCTATTCTTTTGCGTCATATGCATAGCGTCATATGCATAGGAGGCAGTCAATTGTGGGTGCAGGAGTAGCGGTGCGTTCGTTCAGTTGCAAGGGTTATTTTGGTTCTCGTGTCTGCCTAGTTGTTTGTGGCGCACGCAGCCCTGCTTGTTGCCTGAGGGTGCTAACCTGTTCGGTACGTGCATAGCTGGCAGCAGTTGTGCCTTCAGCCGCCTAGTAGTTTGTCAGCATCTTGTTGCAGCGTTTATGCTGAATGCACCAGGGCATGCACATGCGCAATCAGCACTGGGGTTCACAGTCTATCCGTTTGACAGGATCGGCAGCATCGTTTGCAAATGCAGCGCTGCCGGGGCCCTTTTTCTACTGTCTTGGTGGGGCACGGGGCTGATGGCGTTGATGCTATGGCCTGATGGGGTAACATGATGTGGGAATGTGTTCAACAGTGAGCAGGAGGTCTTGGCTGGCAAATTCAGCGCGTGCTGCTCGCTTTATGAAAGCCACTTCAGGAGTCCCTGTGCGCCGCACAGTGTTGAACACTCTGCTCAGCTTCGTCAAAAGAGTTGCCAACAATTGGCTAGGCTACCCATCATGCCATCCTTGTTACCGTTCTAACGAGTACTACTGTGACAGCTGCAGCAGCCTCTGCACGTGCAGCCATTTATATAGAAATGAACGCCATCACGGCGGCCGTGGCACGCCCAGTTTGGCGCCAACTCTGACGTGACATCAAGATCCACACACTCATTGCTGCCAACATCACGCATCATCGCATGCCAGCTCAAGGTCGCTGCGTGCCAGCAGCGCAGACTTGCCCCTCAAACTCAGCAGCGCTTCGGCAGCACCCCGCTTGCCCCGCATCACTTGCCGCAGCTGCTCGCGCTGCGCTGCACTGCGATAGCTGGCACTGCCGTTAAAAAGCAGAAGCGACACAAGCTGCGCTGTCCCGGGCCCGAGCCGCAGGATGCTCATGCACATGCGCTTGCTCTGGGAGCGCAGCTGCCCAGCTCCTACTGCTGCTGCGGCAACCAAGGGAGAGGCTAGCATGAGCTGCTGTTGCCCTCCGGGTGGGCCATCTGCTGCTGCCAGCCTGGCGTATGCAAGGCTCAGCAGCACTGGGGCCTCACTGCTGCTGCTGTTGCCAAATGTGGCTCTCCAGAGCATGTCCTGCAAGGAGTCTGCCTCGCGCTCAGACAGCAGCAGCACCTCGCCGCTGCTTGGAAACAGCAGCAGGGCGTCAAGCGGCCTCAGGTACTCATCCAAGCCGCCACTAGACCCCACAGCAAGGTGGTCAGCTGCTCCACTGCTGCTGCTGCGTGTGCCATGCTGCAGCTTCTGCAGTGATGCTGCTGTAGTGCACAAAAAGTTGGCACTGCAGTACACCTTGCCTGACCAGTTGATGTCTGCAAGCCCTGCAGCCGCCAGCAATCGCTCAGAAACCTCAGACAGCTGCATGACTGATAGCATGCTGCCAGCCTGGCTGCACAGCTGCTGGACTGTGACCACACCCGGCTGCAGTACTGCTTTGTACTGCCAGTCCCTTTCAGCGGCAGGTGTAACCAGTGGCGGCTGCACTTCCACCTCTTCTTCCTGCTCCTCTTCCTCCTCAAGTTCACGCTCAACCTCCTCACTCAGCCCGCTGCCAGCAATCACACTGTAACCCTTACCCAGCTGCTTGCCCTTCTGCTCAATCTGCTGTATCAGCGAGTGACGCCGTAAAACATCAGGCGACAGCGCTGCCGCACCACTGCTGCTGCTGCTGCAGATCTTCCTGTGTCTGTCTGCAATTGCAGAGAGGACTTGCCCCACTGGCTCAGGTGCTCTGCTGGCCCCGTACAACTCATCAAGCTGCAGCTTCTCCTCCTGCAGAGCCAGCTCGGGTGCGCCTGCTGTGGCAGCAAAGTGGCAGCCCTGAGAGGCCCACTCAGCCACACCAGCCTGGGAGCCGCGCACTGTGTTGTCCATCGTCCACTGCAGTAGCTGCTGCACGGTGGGCTCACCACTGCTGCTGCTGCTGCTCGAGGTGTGAGATGCCACCGCTGCTGCTGCTGCTGCTGCTGCTCGAATCTTGTCAGTAACGTCAGGCAGGCCCATCACTAGCAGCCGCTGGCCCCTGCCCAGCTGCCGCAGCCGGCCTACAGCCTGCAATGGAAGCGGCAGGAAGGGTTGCAACAGTGCCATTGTACAGTCAAATCATTTGGTCTGTGGTACAGAGAAGGAGGCAATCAAAAACTGGCATCAGACTGTAGTGTGTTGACGTGCGGATCTGCATTCAATGTCAGGTCGTCCATGCATGTTGCTCGTGCTAGCAGCTGGCTTTGCCCGGCAAGTAACCCACTCTCTGCATAATCTGCTTTGCTTGAAATGCTGCATCACAGCGCGGCTCACTTTTTGACATCTGCATGAGCTTGTCCTTTTGCACGCCTAGGCCCATGTGACAGCAAGAGACCCAGCACCTCCACACAACACTGCCACCTTGTCGCAGCACGCACCTGCATGAGCTTGTCCTTCTGCAGGCCGGGTGCCAGCGTCAGCAGCGCCAGCGCGTTCCGCCGCAGCTTCAGGTCAGCGCCCCTGCAGCGCGCGTCATCAAACACCACAAAGCACTCCGCCTCCTGCAAGTGGCTGCTAGCTCTGCTGCTGCAGCGGCCTTGCCTGTCGTGGATCCTCCACTGCTTGCTGAGTGGGCAGAAGTAGCAGATGCCACGGAAGCGAGTGGCGTCCAGCCGGCGCAAAAGGTAGTCCACCAACAAACTGCGGGCACAGGCGGGAAGCGCAGGGTGCACACCAGTGGTTGGATCAGGCAATTTGAAAAGCAATAGCGTAATGCGACTGGCTACAGCTACTGTTGAGACAAGTTCAGACTATTGTTGACTCTGTTTTGTCGTATTACATGGAAAGCGACGCGTTTCGGGCTCTTCACCCTTCATCAGGCTTCAATCCTGTGAACACGGACAGAATCAACAAGTACTCGCCATCAGAAGCACACAACAACAGGGTGCAGGTTTTTGGGTGAGGTCACTGGCCATGTTGCCAGTGGCTCGAACCCTGTACAATACTGCACTGCAAAAGCAAACCATGAGGTCTTGATGATGAACACAGGGTCACCATCTTTTGTGAATGTGTTGCCGGATGTTACATGCGGTGCCAGCTACCATTTAATAGTGAAGCCAGATTATATGGGGAAAGTGTATAGCACACCATCATCGTGTGCAGGCTGCACATCACTGGGCATACACTGCAGTGATGAGTACATCATCACCTGCTCTGCAGATCAGCATCTGCAGCAGTCAAGGTGGTGCTGTGTGTGCTGCTGTTCCTGCTCATCATCATCATCATCATCATCATCATCATCATCATCATCATCATCATCATCATCATCATCATCATCAACATCATCATCATCATCATCATCATCATCATCATCATCATCATCATCATCATCATCATCATCATCATCATCATCATCATCATCAAATCATCATCAAATTACCAGATCAAGCCATAGCATCAACGCCATCGACCCCGCGCCCCCCCGGGGCGGAAGAAAGAGGGAGCACCGCTCCATTATGTTTGCAACTATTACGCACATCCCAAGCTTTCACAAGATACGCAGCAATGCTCCTAGACACCAGTCGGCAAACCCCCTTGCTACCCCAAACATCATCAGAAACAAAACGCAACAACTTGGTCAGTGTCTGTGGTGGCAGTTCCCAACCAACTGTATTCAATCAAACCAGCTGCACACCCGCAGCAGCTGCCTGTGGCGCTAAAAGGCTGATCCGCAACAAACAGCAGAAACGGCAGCGGTATGCAAGCATGCAGCGCACACAGCTTAACAGCGCAGAGCAGCAGCAGCGTCACAGTGACTAACACAACAACACTGCAGGGCCTGATCACCAAGCAAGTGACGCCGTGGGTGCAGACCAGCTTCACAAACTTATTGTGCATGCAGAAGCACTTTAAAGCAGCAGAAAACAGCAGCAAACGGCGTTGTAGATTGTGCAGAGTCGAGGCGTAACACCCACTTGCAAGCCCTTTTCTCACTGCACACAGCACCACATACAATATCTCAAATTGATTTAGAATCGAGTTTGTTTGCTTCACATTTACATGTATGCCTCAGGCACCTATGGTTTGTACCTGCTGCTGTTGAAACCTGTCAAACTCTGTGATGCCGGTGGCTGCTGTTTGACTTTACATGCTATTTATTATTATTATTATTATTATTATTATTATTATTATTATTATTATTATTATTATTATTATTATTATTATTATGCTATTTGTGTCAGTGCTGCTGAGACTTGCACATCTAACACCTTTACTGGTTTTGGATTCATGCCTGCAGGGGTGCTGTCCAACATGCGCAAGCACCCTTCTGGTTGGAAGAGCAAGCGCAAGCACACAGACATGCATGTCGCGGCGGTGGTGTGCATGATCCTAGCCCTTGCCAGCGGCGGCTGCGCAGCCACCAACTTTGTTGACATGTACCCAGACTACGCAGCGCAGGTGAAGGAAGACCATGGAAGGTTCTGCAAGCGGCATTACGATAACTTCACAATGTACGGGAGTGTGGCTGACCGCAAGCACGGCGGGAGGCCACCCAAAGTTTCCAAAGAAGTAGCGTTACACGCCAGCAACATATTCAAGGCTGGTACTGTGGTCAAGGCCTACCCACACGCAGACGCAAAACACGAGGTTGATGCGCATATCTGGTGGACATCAATCGAGGTGGCATGTCAGCAGTGCCAAGCACTGCAGGACCTGTGAACCATGTACAACATCACATGCAAGCAGCTGCTGCAGTACATGAAGAAGGCTGACCCAAACCTGGTGCGCAGAAGAATAGATATAAAGCTGGACCTGACAAAGGAACAGAAAGCAAAGCGAAAGTCTGCAGCTGAGAAGCTTTGGCAGATGTTTCAAAGCGAACCTGATATGCTGAGCAGGGTCTACTTCATTGATGAGTGCAAAATCTGGATGTCTACACTAGCTTCTAAATCCGTCAAGGTGTACTGTGATGCGCACGATGAAGACGTACATGCTGTGCTGCCATGCAAGTGGTACCGCAACCAGAAGCCGTGCCCAGATGTGAAGTTAACCTTTGTGGCAGCAGTCAACCCAGTGCACGGCGCTGTTTTCCTGAGGTTCACCACAGGAACAACTGACAACAAGGATGCTGCTGGCAACCTAAATTCGCCTTACTATGTGAGTGTATGATCCTATTCCCCTGCCTGCTGCCATCTAATAACATGCCAGCCTTGCTCATTTTCACATACACAACCATGCAGTCCTGCTACAAGTGCAGCAGGGAAGGTGCGCAGCCCGCTGCCATCTAAGTCACACATGACACTAGAGTAAGTTGGTGACAGTACAATGACCCTACCAGCTGCAGCCAGGTTGAAACCAGATTGCAGTGAATCATGCAAGTCACTTTTGCATGTGCGCACGCGGAGCACGCTGCCACCAGTGGGCAAGTACCGGGCATATGCTGCTGCACAAAAGCCAGCATCGCGCTTTACCAGCTGCTCAGCACTCCTGTCATATGCACCAGTGTCATGGCATGAACCATCTGCTTGAATAAGCATGCTGTGCTGCACATGCATGAAGTCTACCCTGCCATGCCACCAATCCACTGCCACCTGCGCACACATGTTGCTGCCTATGTTTAGCTCATGCAGCATGCAAGCCAGCTGCTGCTCACTTGCGCACAGCACCTGCTGGTGTGTGCCAGCTGATTCAGCCATCACACATGCACACTGCTTGCATCTCAATGATTCTGCAGTAGCAGCTGCTCGCGGCTCACACAGCTTGAAGTGCTGCACACCTGGCAGGCAGCCGGTCAGGCGCCAGTACAGTTTCTGCCGCCGCACGCCATTGCTGATGTATCTGGGTTTGCCATCACCAAGCGTGACATAAAGGTGTCCTGCAGCATCCTGTTGCACATCCCAGTTCAGCTCCTGTGCTGTTAATAACGCAGTCATCTGCCATGGCTGCAACTGTTTCACCTGCAGTTAAAGAATGAACCCACAAAGAAGGCAAAGAGCATGACTCAAATGGAGTTTATTGACTGCATGAGGGACATTGCAGTGCTGGCCAACCAGCAGCAGGCAGCACGCGGGACAACACCTCTCAACTGCTTTGACAACCCCAATGTACACATCGGCCCTGATGCGCTGCAGGCCTTGGCAGACATAGGCATCAGTGAAGATCAGCTGCTGCAAATTGCACCCTATTCACCAGACTTCAACAGGCCTATTGAGCATGCATTTGGCACCCTCAAGGCCACCTTCCGCAACTATCTGTATACCCATGGCCTGCTGTCTGGTGCAGGTGTAGAGCCACGAAAGTTGCAGGAGATACTGTATGAGTGCTTCATCAAGATAACAGCTGCTTCTGTCATGGCTGATGCTGTAAAGCTGCCAGACCTATGGGATGTGGTGCGCAGCGTTCTGAACAGAGTGTTTGTGTGCCGTGATAACAAGCAGCGCAAGGGTACTGCTGGTGACTGGCCAAGGAAAGATCAGCGGTGATGTGCTGTTATGTTGCTGTTGGCACACACAACGTACTGCTGCTTGCTGCAAGTGCAACAGACCTGCAGCTGTGGTTTGGGGTGTTTATTTGAAGTCCCTGCATGCTCACCTTTCTGACAGCTCCTGCACTGGTTGAGCTCCTGTGTGTGCGCACTGTGATACGCACGCTCCTCAGCCTTGGCATGCTGCTTCTTGGTAGTTACAACAGTTTACTGACCTGTGAGCAAGCATGGCCAGGTGCAGGCAAGTTCAAAGTGTGGTATATTAGTTGGTTTGTGATTTGAGATGGTGTGCAAGTGCTGAGAGTGATCAGGTGCAAAAAGCGCGGAGAGCAATGCTGCCTCTGCACTTGAGCAGCAGTAGTGTCTAAAGTTACAATTTGCTGCAAGCTTGAGCGCACATGCTGCAATGCTGATTAAGCTTCTTTTGATGTTTGCTGTTGCTATCTGTGGTGTTTAAAAGCCACATGTTGCTGTGCTGCAATGACAGACGTTACAGGTTCACGCCTCCTGGCCTGCCTGGCCGGATGCATGAACACTGCTGGCACTGTAGCTACGTAAACAATGCTCGTTACTGATTTAAAAGATATGAAAAGCAGTAGCGTATAATAACGTTTTCCTGCTCGTTAATACGACGAAAGTGTGCGACCTGCCGAGCCCACGTCGATCAAGACAGCTGCAGCACTGCAACTACATCAACCGTAATTCCAGCTGCAACTTACCTCTCTGTGGCGCAGCTAGCCAGGGCTGGGGCGCGATAGTCAGGCAGGTGAGCGGCAAAGCCAGTGTGTCCTGAACGTTGAAGCAGACAACGCAGGCGCGATCTTCCTGCAAGCGACCCTGCAAACAGTTGTAAACAATAATTGAAGGTATTTACACATGTTGCCTTGCTGTGCTGTTGCTTCGGGAAATTTAGCAGCAGCACTGCAGTGCCACCAGGCACACATTGCTGCTAAGGTGCACACCAGCAAACAGCGGCTGAAAACCAATGACACTACAAACTACAGCACTATGTAAGTCATCAATATTTGGTGTCTGCTGCAAAATGTGCTGCTGCCCAGGAAGCACTGGCAACTTGCAAAGCACACTACCGCTGTGTTATTTTGAGCTGCACAGCCTGCAGCAGCAGCAGCAAGTCAGCTACACCATAAAAAGGTGAGCATGCACTTCATGCACAATACACTGAAGCAGCAGCAGCAGGGCTGTAATGCTGGCAAAGTGCTGCAGCTGCAAAGTAGGCTATGCATTTTGGCTTTCAACAGCAGCAGGTACAAACCACAGGTCCCAGAATTCAGACCACACTTCACACTGTTCACAGAAGCAGCAATGATGGCAAAGCAACCAGCTGCATGAGGCAGGTTCAGCAAGACACAGCTGCCAGTCCCACTGCCTTGGTTTGCTTGCATAGCAGTTGTCCTGCAGGCCACATACCTGCTTTCAGCGCCGGCTCCAAAGTGCTAGTAAACTTCACCTCCAGTAATCAGCGTGATCACGCAAGATGAATGTTTCTAGGACAGTGTCTGTGGTGGCAGTTCCCAACCAACTGTATTCAATCAAACCAGCTGCACACCCGCAGCAGCTGCCTGTGGCGCTAAAAGGCTGATCCGCAACAAACAGCAGAAACGGCAGCGGTACGCAAGCATGCAGCGCACACAGCTTAACAGCGCAGAGCAGCAGCAGCGTCACAGTGACTAACACAACAACACTGCAGGGCCTGATCACCAAGCAAGTGACGCCGTGGGTGCAGACCAGCTTCACAAACTTATTGTGCATGCAGAAGCACTTTAAAGCAGCAGAAAACAGCAGCAAACGGCGTTGTAGATTGTGCAGAGTCGAGGCGTAACACCCACTTGCAAGCCCTTTTCTCACTGCACACAGCACCACATACAATATCTCAAATTGATTTAGAATCGAGTTTGTTTGCTTCACATTTACATGTATGCCTCAGGCACCTATGGTTTGTACCTGCTGCTGTTGCATGCTGAACTTGCGGCCAATGTTAGCCAGCAACTGCGTGGCATCAGCAATACGCATGTCCAGAGAGTGTTATTTGGGACTGCTCAAGATGAAACATTGTGACTTGGCAAAGACTGTCAGTTCAAAGCAAAGCAAAAAACACGTGGCACTGGCAAGGCGATGCTATCACAGAGTTGCACTTGAAAGCCCGCGTGAGACATGATGCTACCACCTATCGCCCTTCGTACCTCGCACTCCCTTCTGATCTTCTGCTGCACCGTGTCCCATGACTCGGCCATGAGTTTTTCGTCGCGGAAGAGTGCTTGCTGGTACTGCAATCCGCTCATCTGCCACATGGTGATGCCATATGGGGTCATGCGTGCTTTAAGCCTCCTGTAGTCCTCGGGATTGAATTTGATGATCCTGCCTGCCGGTGAGCTGTTGTAGAGGCGAATGTTGACTGTGCTGAAGTCTGCAAGCTCAATGTTGTTGTAGGCGGCACAAATATACTGCACCTCATGCACAATGGCTGTGTCACATGCGGGTAGCAACTTGATGTCAAACACTGTGGAAGGTGCTGGTGCAGCGTCCACTGGCACTGGCAGTGAACGCACCAGTGGTTGTGGTGGAGCTGCTGCTGCAGCTGCTGGTGGTGGCGGTGCGGCTGCTGGTGGTGCTGGTGGTGGCGGTGCGGCTGCTGGTGGCTCTGTATGAAAGGTTTGAGAAAAGTAGCGGGCAGTAGCAACAACGATTGTTCACAAAGACAAGCAAGTGACAAAGATGCCATGACAAAAATGCAGATCTTAAGGGTTGTTGTGACCTGCCAACAAACATGCAAGGAGACATGCCTTGATCAATGCATGATGGAGGTGCAAGGAAACAAGGAAACATGCATGTGCACACTTCCAATTACAGCACGACCCAACTGAAAGTGGACATGGCCCTCTGTATACCAGCTTGTTTCAGCTGGCCTGGTTGCTCACAGCCTTCTTCTTGTAACGGGCAGCAAACTGCTTGGGCATGGGACGACCCAGCAGCCGTGTCTGTGGGAAGAGGCCCTTCTTTGGTATCAGGAAGGGCAAGTGCTTCTACGTGTGCGCAGACAGGGTGGGGGAGATGTTGAACATCAAAGAGGTCAGACTGACCCTCTTTGTTTTGAAGTAAATTGGTTACACCCAGCACCACGTAAAAGTCCACAAAGTGCTGGGCCCTGCTGTAGCTATCATTGGTTGAAAGTAGCTCTGGGAAGTACTACAGCCCTGAAAACCAGCTCACAGCACACCTTTCTCAATCACCAGACTGGTGATACCGCCTTCTTGACGGTATTGCAGCTTTAGGTTGAGCCTTGCCAGCCACTCGGAAAGACTGAGGCCCTTCTTGGGTGCGAGGTGCTTGAGGTCTGCTGGCACAACGATGTCATCTTCAAGAGGGGCAGCCATCCGCTGGATGACCTCCGCTGTGGTAAGCACCAAGATGCTGACCACCACCGTAAGACTTGCCGCGTCAAAGGTGATGCGGGGCATCCCATCAAGGCTGAAGGAGCCTTGGAGCACCGCCGAGACCACGGTGCAGATGTTGTAATGCACTAGATCCGGCAGAGTCATCCTTTGCAGTGACAAGGCAAGGGGGCACACAAGCAAAACACATGAGTGAGTGAGGCATGCTTGAGACATGCTTGAATGCACAGCAGCAACTCAGGTGGCACTGGCAATATGTGGTGCACGTACCCCCTAGAACGACCTGTACTGTAGCAGCAAACCATGCGGTGCTGCTGGTTATTGTAGGGGCCGTGTTGTGTTGCAAATGCACCATGGTACAGCAGGGCCCAGCACATTGTGGACAATCCACCTCGTGCCCTGCTACGCCCTGCCGTATACAGTGGTCCCCCGAGACCCCAGAATGGCCTCGGTCCCACTGCCAGGTGGTTTGTTGTGGTACACCTTTTTAACGTATTGATTACCACTCCCCCGGGCTATGGGGACACAGTCCCTCGTTTAGCCAGCGGCTGCCAGGCGCTGGGGTGGTTGCCCACCACATGCTGTAACATGTGTTGCTCACCTTGTGTGGCCTTGCTAAGAATGTCTGTATTTTCTCAAATGTTTTTGACCTGTGAGCAAGAGCAAGAGCAGCAGCAGCAGCACAGGGGGCTTGCATGGACACTGGGCTTAGGTGCACTAGGGTGGCATTTCAGCTCGCTACACAGCTACAGCTGGCCCAACAACAGCATCGCAACGCGTAAATGAATGATAGCATGCATTTGCACACGTTGGATGGTCCAATTACCTGCTGAGAAGCTGCTGATGGAATGACCATCGTGTTTTCTGTTGATGGCTTTCAAGCGAGAGGCTTTGATGCACGAGAAAGAAGCCAAAAGGCATTCAAACACAGTGGGTGTTAGCCTACGATAGTATTCAAAGCGTATAGCTCCTGCTGCACCTGATTGGGCTGCTCAACCGTTTGCGCGTCCGAGGGAATCTTGTCGGCAGTAGGTGTGGCAGGCGGTGGAAGCTGACGTGGTGGAACAGAAGCAGAGTTCAGGTTCATCTTGAGGGTGCTAAGCACGCTATACTGCTCTCTGCATATATTTTCGGGATCATAAGAAGCGCCTAGAGGGCTTCCGCACACCCGCATGCGCGCGTTGCAGTAGTTCACATTCTCGGGTAAGGAAGTTTGTGAAAGCTGCGTCTTGTCGACAACGGAGACAAGATATGGTATGTGAGAGTGCTTTTATACTAGATTGTGGACTTTTAAGATCCTCCAGTTGCTTATAGGCATCCTGTAACACTGGGATCCGGGGCCCTAGAGCCCTCTACTGGTTATGATTTTGATGAATGTCCAGTACTGCAGTTCTGACGCGTCTGTAACTCCTGCTAGGTATTTGATAAATCAAGATAAAGCATATTGCGTGGCGTTAAAGCAGGTGGTTGACCTCCTACCACCGAACTGGCGACCATCAGGTCGTTCGCTCACAGAACATGATATTGTGCCCAAAGCAACCGATGCGTGTGTGTAAATGATGCTATAGTGGGTGAATAGTCTTTCTGCGTCTCATCCTGTTGCATGGCGTTAAAGCAGGTGGTTACCGAACTGGTCTACCGTCGGTTAACCCACTGTGAAATTGTATAATGCGCACAACAGCATTGATGCAGTTGCGGGGCAATTGCAATTGTGTAAATAATTCACTTACGCATCTAATACAATTGCGCAGACGGTCCGAGAGGCTTTCTGTGCGACTGTCCCTAAAGTGCACTAATTGCAATTAGTCGCACAGAAAGCCTCTCGGACCGTCTGCGCAATTGTATTAGATGCGTAAGTGATTTATTTACACAATTGCAATTGCCCCGCAACTGCATCAATGCTGTTGTGCGCATTATACAATTTCACAGTGGGTTAACCGACGGTAGACCAAACGATCCACCTGGTGATCACCGGGTGCTCAACCGCTGCCAAACTGTATAAGGAAGTTATTTTCAGATGTTACATTCACGTTTCAGCTTGTAACATCACAACTCACAGAGCCTCTTCCTTAGCATGCACTGGCCCCCATATCATATGGCATATGCCACCATGCGTATGGCGGTTGTGTACCCAAAGCAGACACCCGCAAAAAAAATCGCTGCGCATGGTCCGTAGGAAAGAGTATATGGCGTACATGCACCTTTAGCCTCTGTCTCAGAGCTCCCCCTGGCTGCTCAAGCCCATTACCCTGCAGGCCCGCAGCATGACTGTTGCTTGCTGGTAGCTGCCTGCGCAGCTGCCTGCCGAGTACATTGCCTGGCAGACCTGTGTGGCTCATAGGTGAGGCGGCCTGCAGAAGCAAACATAAACATAAACAACAAAAATATTTTTAGTGGCCAATCTGTAAGTAATGCTTCGACCAACTCCGCAACCACCTGATGAGGTGTGCCTCTCCATTGACGTGGGGTCCCAGAATTGTGGGATATGCTTATTTGATGACAAGCTGACAGCCCAAAAGATTCTTTACCTGACAAAAACACAGCTGTTGGATGAGCACACAGCTGTGGTACAGGATCCAGCAGAAGTCAAGAGGCACTTGGACAGGGTTGTGCATCAGGTTGAAACCATGCAGGCCATACTACTGCCTGATAGAGATGCAGTACTTTGATCAGGAGGCTTCACATGGAATAGTGTTTCCACTTTAGCTTGAATCGTGTATAGGCATGTACTTTGTGCAAAGGGGGATCCCCATAAAATCCATTCACGCAACCAAGCGCTACCCATTTCTAGGTATACATGGATGGAAACAAGATACACGCTGGAGGCGAAAGCAGCGTGTGGTTGAGGCGGTGAGTAAAATCCTCTACCCTGGTGTGCCTGGCAATGCTTTTGCGCGGAGAGATCATGACCTGTCAAACTGGAATTTGTATAGTCCTGCACAACGACATGACATCGCTGATGCTGTTGCACAATGCCTTGTGTTTCATTACAGGAACATACAGGCTGTGTATGAGTGTAGACCCTCCCCGCCAGTGGTAACCGCCAACATCCCCACAACATCCAGGCAAGCCCCTGGGTCAAGTATGCAGCAAAGTACCACAAGACAAAGGCAACCACCCCTGTCCCTGGCTGAGATGCGTGGCAAGCTTGAGCGAACGCTTGCTCAGCTCAGAATAGACTGTTACGACCTGCTGAGGGGAGTGGCCAGCGATGCAGCTAGGATATATAAAGTCTATCAGCATGACCCGAATAACAAGCACTTGAAAGCATTTCTTTCAGCCCTGAACAGTTTCAACAGCACAGAAACCCACGTACTAAACTTGGAAACCCTTCAAGCTCGGCTTAACCCCTTGCTCACCTCGTGACCTTGGCCAGAGAGAAACCAAAAAGAGGCCCTCATAGCTGCTGCCAGCAGCAGCGAAGCTGGCTGTAAATCTCTTTCCCAGCTGTGTGTGGCTTGGCAATGTAAGTGAAAGCGATGCTAGTGCTGGCTGCTGGTGCTGCATTTACCCCTAGCACCTGCAGCTGCTGTGTGTGTTCAGTCACTGTTAGCAGACTATGTGACGAATGTTCGGAACTGCTGATTGTGCTGCTGCAGCAGCAGCCTGGGCTGCTTAGCTGGATGTGGCAATCTGCAATCACCACGTGCATTAGCAGCAGATCCGTTTGCATTCCCTGTTTATGCCTTCCAGACTGCAGGCAGCAACCCAGGCAACTGCTTTAGGTGAAGCAGAAGCTAGTCACAGCAGTGCTGAAGGGCGCTGGTGTATTCCTCTTGAGCAGCACACGCATGCTGATGGTGTATTGCGTTGTCTGTAAGCATAAATGCGCAAAACGGACCATACCTTGCTGCCCATGTAGGTTCTACCCCTTAAGCAGTGCCATGCTGCAGCAGTAGAGCAGCTGTTCAGCACAGCAGCTCTGTTAAGGTACTGTATAAGTCTGATCGGTACTACAGTGGTCTGAAAAGCATATCACAATGCTCTGCAACGCTTGAAGGCTACTCTGTGAGATGGTGACACCGTGTGCCTCGCAGCTGGCCGAATCAAAACGAACAATAGCGTGCAATGAACATCAGCCCGATGTGCTGGTTAGATCAAAAGATTTCAGTGGTCACACATTCTGCCCACGTGCCTTGGACTGCCAACAACCCCGAACCCTCCAACTTGTGCAGTCCGTTACTGCTCAACCTAGACAGGCAGGCATATGCCTAGATTTTTGAGAGGCAGCAAATGCGTACATTGGTGAAAATTGAATACACCATGTTTTTTTAGGCCGTCAACTGCGGCTGCAAGTGGACACCATGGGGCAAAACTAGCACTGAAAACTGGGGTATACCAACTTTTCACACCAGACAAAGCCAGTGTAAAAACCCAGACGTTGGTTGCTACCACATTGTAAAGCAGGAGGCGCGCATTAGCAGAGCCTCATGCTACATGACAGCCGTTGCTGCTACTGCTGCAGTCGCTGCTGCTATATGCTGTCCACCGTGATAGCTGCAACAGGTGCTAGTGGCTTCTGGCACTGCTGCCAAGCTCTGCCCTGTCACCAGCTGAAATATGGATACCAGTTTCACAATGGTGAGAGGTTGAGAGGATGAAAATGTCAATATGACGCAGAACAGCTGCAACAGGTGCTAGTGCGGTCACCGGTGGTTTCTGGCACAGGTGTTTGGTGGTACTTTACAGCAATATTGACAATGAAAACTTGCATTTGCTTGTGGAAACGGCTTTATCTGTAATCTGATTACCTGCTGATGACTTCCTGAACCTGGCTTGTTACATGTATCTCAGTGCGTCTTGTCAGAGCAAAGGTTCTGGAAGGCAACCGTTCGTAACCGTGAACGAAGCATTCTCATGTTCTGTTTTGTTCGAGGCACATCTGCTTGAGGCACATCTGCTTGATTCAAGTTGCAGACTTTTGTTCGCATGGGCATCTGGTCTTCACGCTGCCCTAACTCACGCATTTGGTCCCGTTATTACTTCTGTTGCAGTCATTGAGTGCTTACTGTCCGTCCGCAGTGCTGAGGGTTGACGTTCTGCCTCTGCCTGTGTGTGCCAGATATTACTGTACGGTACATTGTAGGCCCGTCTCGTTTGGACTTCGACGTCTAGTTTACCAATTGACAATGATGGCCTTCCATTGATGGCACAATAGCTGCGGTAAGAGTTGGGGGCGGACATGGTCAGTGGTTGCAATGTGTGCAATCTGTTGCATGCATGCAGCTGGCGTACATGTTCGGCATGCCAAACCCTCTGGCCTGCATCGCACTTGTTGCTGTTCACATGCAGAATATGAGCGCGCTGCGTGCAGCGTTAGAGGAAGCCCTCGGGGCCGAGGCAGCAGCAGAGTACACACCGGAGGACCTGGATGCTTTGGAAAGAGCTGGCTACACAGGCAAACGCAGGCTCCAGTCAGCTACACGTCAGGGTCTGGAACGTAGTGGGCTCAAGCCTGCCTTGGTAGATGAGCTGCTGAATGCATTTGCGGGTGAGCAAGCAGCAAGCATACAATCAGCAGTCGCATGCAACCAACAGACACTAGGCATACTTCACAAAAGTAGCAGCACCAGCAGTTGCTACTGCATGCAGTGCTGATCAGGAGATGTGTGTATGCCCAGAAACACTTAGCACCAGCAGCGATGGGGGCGCTACTTCTGCAAGTAAAGACAGAATGACAATTAAGCTAGCTCCTATTGCAAAGTATGTCATACTCGCATTTGCATGCTGCATGCAGACAGCCATGTTTGTTGCAGCAGCATAAACCCTGCAAGAAACTTCTGCACCTCTGAATGCTGCATGCACCACACGCACTGCACACATTGATTGACCTTTGCGTGCTGCGATGTCAAAGGCAGCAACAGAATGCCACATTACCACCCTGCACTCTTGAATGTTGCATGCATACAGTAATGTTGATTGCATACAACACTGATGTTGACTTGTGCTGCCCTGCTCTGCCCTGCCTTGCACCTGTGCATGCGCCATCAACTGCCGTTCCTTGGTGGCCCATGCTTCTACCACAACAGCACCACGTGAGCATTGGAGTTGCATGCATTGGTGGCATGTTAGCATGCAGCGGTCGCCTGTGGTGCATTCCAGCAGTTGCTGATCTTCTGCAAAGACTATTCCCTGGTCCCATGGAAAGGGTTGCTGCAGTCTGAATAGCCACAGCAGCACGGAGTTGTCCATGAATCTTTTGAAAATTCAAGCTGGGTTATCACATGCTGCGCGTGCTCACCAAGCAGCGCTTTACTAGGGCGTATTGACAGCATGCTGAAGGAGCAGTGTCGTGAGGCATGCTTGAACACTTCCACAATACCAGGCAGCCGTGCAACACCATCCTGCGTGCTCATGTGCGCTGCATGCCCATGTGCTTTCATGTTGCAAGCTTCTTTGTTTGACCTTTTGCTGAATATCGCCCTGCCCGTGTGTCCTTGCATGTGCTCTTCACGGCACCCCACCTGGCTTCTTCTCTCGTCCCCACAACAGCAGCAGCAAGTGAGTCATGCATGTGGTTGCGATGGTGCTTGTGGCAAGCATGCCAAACCAGCAGTGCTTGCCGCTGTGTGTGGAGCAGCCGTGCAACCCCATGCAAGAGCATGGCTCATTGTCAGGAGTACAACCTGCAGCACATTATGCAGCATGCTAGCTGTCATGCATGTCTGCTAATCATCAGCATCAGCCGTGGAACCCCATGCAGTAGCAGCCCTGGTGGTCAGGCGCACGGAATGCACCACCACCTGCAGCATGCTCACTACCAATATCATGCGTGCCTGCCTGTCAGCAGCAGCATGGTATTTGAGGTGCATAACTACATCAAAGACGTTGTTGTTCTCCTGCTGTAAAACTCTGCCCTCCAAAATGCAACATGCATCACACACACTGCACACATTGGTTGATTGAAGTGTGCACGCTGCGATGTCAAAACACAACACAAGAGTGCCACATTAACATCCTGCACTGCTGAATGCTGCATGCATACAGTAATGCTCATTGCATGCAACACTGATGTTGACCTGTGCCGCCCTGCTCTGGCCTGCCTTGCTCCTGTGCATGCGCCATCGACTGCCATTCCTTGGTGGCCCCTGCTTCACCACAACAGCACTAGGTGAGCGTTGGAGTTGAGCATTGGTGGTATGTCAGCATGCAGCGGCTGCATGTGATGCATGCCAGCAGTTGCTGCAAACTCTTCTGCAAGACTATTTGCTGGTCTCATGGAAAGGGTTGCTGTAGTATGAAATGCCACAGCAACACGAAGTAGTCCAGGAATCCATTGATTATGCAAGCTGGGTGATTACATGCTGCTCGTGCCCACCAAACAGCGCTCTGCTAGGGGTTAGTTACAGCATGCTTGTTGAGCAGTGTCATTGGGCGTGTAAGGCAGCCGTGAAACCCCACGCAGTAGCATGCCTGATTGTCACCAGCACCGCTTGCACCCCCATCTGCAGCATGCTAGCTACCAGTATCATGTATGCTAATGATCAGCATCAGCAAAGGAGTCCGCCCAATGCATCGGTTTCCAGAAGCCAGGCGGTTGGCCCAGAGCTGCTGTAGCGCATGGCATAGGAAAGGTGGCACTGCTTTGCGGTGGAGGCAGCTGCAGAGCTTCACCCTGGTCTGAGCACACCATCTGAGCACACCATCTGAAGTGCATTATGATCCTCACTGCTACCCTGCTGATGATTTGCTGCCATGCCTAATGCGGGCCTCTGCCCTCCTTTTCCTGTTGCACACCTGGCAGTCGAGATGACAGATGCCAGGCTGGAGGAAGCCCTGCTACGTGCATTGAAGAAGGCTAGGAGTGACAAGGTGTCAATCTCAAATTTTACTGCACGGGCTTGGGGCCACATGTCATCACGATCTGGCCTGAAAATGGAGGTGTGCTTGCCCAGCCTGCTGGAGAACGTTGAGGATGACACAGCGGCAGCAAAGCTGGGCGGCTTCCACTGGCACCCAGACCAACAAGAGCCTGCCCAGGCCGACAGGTATGGTCAACACGTAAGATGGGGTGTTGATAACACAGGTGCATTGCTCGACACACAGCGCAATGGCAATAATGCTATGGCATGAATGGTAATGTTATTATCATTGCACAGCCGCAGTAGTGTTGTTGCATTGTGGGATTATTGTTCTGTCACACTGTGGCTGCCATATGTTTTGGTGTGCTTCACAGGTACATCCAGTACCTACAACAGCTCATCAGGCTGCCTGGCCGGACGGACTACCCGCTGCTGTGGCACCAGGCGGGTGACAGAGACAAGCACCTGTTGGATCTCGCAGGCTATGAGGACCTCCTTTACTACAGCAACATCACTGGCAACACAGATGCAGCAATTATCACCCGGGTCAATTACCTGACACACATCGTGCGTGGTGGGCTCTGTGTGCTGTTTGAGTTAAAGAAGGTGGTGAACGAGGCCTCAGTGTACCAAGCAGTATGTGAGCTAGTGGTGGCGAGCATTCTGAGCACGCAGTGGAAGCCGGTGGTGGTGCTCACAGACCTGATGGAGGATTGGCAGCTGTTTTGGATGAATGGTGCCACTGTGAAGCACATGCGGTGTCCCAGCCGAGCTGCAGCAGTGGTGGTCATTAAGGGTTGTGTGGACCAAGCTGCGACCGCAGCAGCCGGCAAAGAGCTGCCAGTGCAGCAGCAACTAGCCCCCCAGCTCGCACTGCCTGTTGAGCTGGCAGACCGCAAGGTGCCTGACTTGGCCCGCAGTGTGCAAGCTGCTGCAGGGGCTGCTGTGAACCCTGACCTGCTGGACCTGGCTGACATGCTGCCGGCAGAGGAGATGCAGGATGTGTACGCCCGTGTACTGTTGCAGCAAGTATCAAGGCTGCCAGTGTTCAGCACGACAGAGTTCAAGGTGGCTGCTGCCAGCATGTACTCTTGATGTCGTAGTTTGTCATGCGTAAGCTGTGTGATGGGAACATAGATATGCATAGGATAATTCATTGTTATATTAAGAGTGGTCTTTACCTTACCTACAGCAATGTGATAGCTGGATAATCGCAGCTGGTCCTTGTAAAGGTATTTTATCAGCAAGAAGTGTTGTTTGTACCCTCATGAGCGGTAGAGTCAGCTCGCTGGGCTAGTGCCCAAAGTGGCCACTGGCAATCACCCTTTGTGCCGCATGATGCATTAAAAAATCTAAACAATAGGTTTGGTTGCGTGTTATTACTGTGCATTCCTCATTGCATGAATGCAGTGCTGACTGCTGAGTGAGTGTGGCTACGCGGATTCCAAACCAGTAGCACTATGCAGTGCTCCTGGTGCTCAAGGTAACCTGCGTAATTTAAGGGAGGGTGTTTGTGTAGCCAGGTCTGCCGTGACAGGCCTGGATTCCACCTTGCCCACGATTGCCCTATGGCCATGTGGGAGAGCATATCAGCCCATGCTTATGGTCAGGTTCTTTCTTTGCTCTGTATCGTTGGCTTTGCTCCAGTTCAAAGAGTTGGCCCTTTGACATTTGTTCGGCGTTATGATTATTGCTGATCTTTGCTTCCATGTTTGTCTAACATGGTTCACAGCAGTGAAGTGCAGCTTCTTGGCCAAGCTGGTCAGGGCGGGCTGGTGACTCCAGGCTTCTGCATGTCATAGGGCATAGCAATGTCAGCAGAAGCAATAACGTAATCAATCAAAGAGTCTCGCCTAGTGCCGCCATGCGACCTGTCACATGTAATGGGCTTTACATGCTTCGGGCTTGAGGGTACAATGCGTTCCAAGGGCACGTGACGCGGCCCTTGGTAACATCATAGCGTTCAATTTCACTTTTGATGCTACTTTAACGTTATGGGAGTATCGATCGACTGACATCGACCGGCAGCAGCAGCAGGAAGCCCAGGCTCGGCAGACTGTTGGTGTTCTGTTCGATCGCGTTTGCCAACGAGTCAGATGTGCAAGCAAGGTTCTGAATGTGCAATGAATACACTTGAGAGCTTTTTAGCAAACCTTCAATCACTGCTACCCAGCATTGCCAGTACTCTCTCAAGTTCACATTAGGCCTAGCTGCTGGGCTGATGCACTCCTCTGCAAATATACCAAGCTCTAAATCTCAGCTCGTTGCTCAGCCGTGCAGCCGCAGCCAGCGTTCCTAGCTGCTGCTTGCACATGGCGGCACTGCTGCGTAAAGCAGCAACGCTACCAGGCGTGCAGGGTGAGGGCACAGTGTCTGTGATGCGTTGAGCATAGCCTGAAGTGTGTTATGACGTTGTATGTTTCAGTAGAAAGACAAGCTGCGCCTGCAGCGTGGCAGGATCACATCAGACAACAACATAGCACAGCACACCACTCCCATGCTTGTATCCACAGCTGGCTGACAACCCTGTGTACTGATGCCACCTCTTCACTTCCTTGCATATGCTGCAGTTTGGTCAGGATTAACAGCAGACGCGCTTAGCCGCCTTGATGTGTCTGCAGCAGCATCGCGCGTTGCTCTGGCACTGCAGCCCATAGGGTCACTGCTTGGGAAGTGCATTGCAGCTGTCATTTCACCAGCTACACAAGGGGTAGTAAGTGCAGCAGTGTCAGCAACTCAGCCAGCAATTCTGGATGAAGCCGCACTCAAGGGCCTCAAGCGGTTGCAAGAGCGTGCTGCGAAGGCTGACGTGGACCTGTGGCAGCTGCTGTGGTTGGGAGACACAGCTAACTGGGAGCAGATGATCACTCCGTCATTTGCAGCTGGCATGAGCCTGGAGCTGGAAGAAAGTACCGTGCAACAGCAGGTGTGGTGCTTTGATTTCAAAGGGACAGCAAGCAGTCCAGCGTGTGTATTAGCTGTGCAGTATGCATGGTGTCTGATACAAATGCAGCCGTTGTAGGGCTTGGCAGGGCGTGGATATGGCAGCAGGATCAGTCATGGGGATGCTGTCGCTCCTCCCTGTGAATTCAAGGGGTGGGATGCCTGCTTTGAGGGTGTGGAATACATGCAGGCAGTGCGTGTCTGTTAAGGGCGCCATTCACCGTGAATAACAAAGTTTGTGTTTGGTTCACGCCTGATGGTTGCTGTGCTGCGTTGTTGCTGCTGCTGCTGCTGCCCTCCTCCTGCTGCTGCTGCTGCTCCAGCTGGTGCATGAGTACCGAGTAGCATTGCTTATTGGGCGCCGGCTGTGTCTCACAGCTGAGAGCTCAAGTGTGGCGATCAGTATGAAGCATGGCATGCAGTACCGTGATGAAGATGGTGCATTGGCTACCATGGAGGTGGACCTTCTGTTCCCTGGAGAGGCACGCAGCGTCATACGGCTGATACAGACCTGGTGGGATGCACAGGTACAGTTCATGGGCTCAGCCTGTATGCGCAGCAATGACAGGTGCTTTGATGTTGACATTAGCATGCTTTGCTTACTTGGCTCAGAGCAACAGGATGCAAGCGCCGCGCCCAGGTGCTACCAGCTAAACTTGGTGAGATTCTCACTTGTGCCATGCTTGTATGCACTTGGTGAATTGGGCAGAATCACACCAGTCTGTCTCAGTTATGTTAAAATGCTTTTGCTGTGCCTGCAGGGGGGCAAGCCGAGCAGCAGGGAGGCCAAGCTCGCTCACGCAGCCTCCAAGCCTTCCAACCGCGCCATGCCCACGCAGTTTGGCACAAACATGATGATGCTGTACTACTGGCAGTCCAAGTGTCTCACTGCCCTGGTGGACATCAAGTAAGTGATGACAAGTGTTTTATGCAGTGTGCTATGAACACAACACCTTACTTCTGCAGCACCATGGTTCTCTGTGAGGCTGTGACGCTGCACCAGCTCCTGTTAGCCTTCAACTAGTGGTGTTTGGCCTGTTGTCAACCAACTTTGATGTGATTTTGCCCTCCTGCCTGTCTGTTGCTTGCTTTTGCCTGCTGCTGCAGCCGGCAGATGGCAGCCAACAAAGCAGCTGGCATGGCCAATTGGTTCCATCCTGGGTCAATGTGCTCTGGTGGCCGCTATGCCAATGGCTCATCCTGCGCAGTTGCCGTGCAGAGTGCAATGGGCATGCTGGCGTGTGCCTGGCACATCGCCACCGGGGGCAGACAAGCTGAGATGTTCCGCTGGCGTGGCACTGACAGCGGCGTGGATGGTGTGGCAGCAGGCAAGAGCAAGCCACCACCTGTCTGGGCACTAGGGATTGCTGGCGCTGATGTGCTGCGGGCTTTCCAGCAGCAGCAGGGCACTGGCTGGCACATGATCAACTGGCATGCAAAGGTAAGTAGCTTGTGTTTCTTTCTAGTTGTGTTGCACCGCCACATGTGGACGATGTAAATGGTGTTTGGGTTGTGTTGCAGTACATGTGCTAAACCTGTCTGCACAGAAATGACAGCATGGTGCTGGTCCCCTAAACAGTCAGCTGGCTGCAGCATTTTTGTACAATGATGCTTCACTAGATGCACGTATGCGTGTAACATTGGCGCGAACGATGCATCATCACTGGATGCGCCTACGCTGTCTTGCTGCTGCTGCTGCTGCTGCAGGGTGTATGACTACGGCGCGCCAGACTACATGCCATTCTGTCCCAGCTGCATGAGTGGTGTTAGCCTGGGCGCCATCGTCAACTTCGCCAAGATGGTGCTGGCGCTTCTGCAGCCTGTGAGCCCCTCCCGCCCAATCATCCAGGCAGGGAAAAAGGGCACACCGCCGCGGCAGACCCTCAATAACGTGCGCGGCTACTGGCTGGGTTTTGGGGAGCTGAAGCATTTGCGTGCCCAGGGCTCAGGGCCCCCCATCCCTGCCAGTGACATGGCGCGCATTGTCAACACTGCCATCAGCTCTGCGGGATTCCTAAGCAAATGCTGGCAAGATGTGCGCGCTGCAGGTGCAGGTGTGTGAGCTGCTGGTGACTGCTTTGGCTGGCACAGCGTGGAGCTTGATCACATATGCTTCACTTTGCTCCAAGCGGCTGCTAGCAGTTATATGCGTGCTTTGACCTTTGTGTGCTTCAGCAGCATGCATCCCACCCCACTTGTTTGCTGTTGCTGTCTGCGCTTTCTTGCTGCAGGGAGCTTGGCACCGCCAGACACGGCTGCTGCCAGCAAGTACAACGACCCCTCAGAATACAGCAAGCGCTACACACTGGCAGGAGAGGCCAAGCTGATGCTCAAGCTTCAGGGCAGTGCCTACCTTCCTGATGATTTTTGGGAGTGGTACCTGCTGCGCGCAGGCCGCAGTGAGCTCAGCAACAGCGTTGCCACCTATGTCAAGGGCCTTTATGGCGGCCTATGGCTACCGCCTGCAGTATGACCGTAACGTGGGCAGATCCATGTCAGTTGTCAAGTTCAGGGAGTCAATGATGAGCTGGTGAGTGCTGCACGGCTTTGTATTTGCTGAGTTATGACGGCCTGCTGATCTGTGAACCGCTGCAGCACAGATTCCAACAGCATCCAACAGCAGACCTGGTGTTCTGTGCCTGGCGAAAAGCATCACTCTGCGCTTGCTGCTGACCACTGACTGCCTGTTCTATGTCACTGTTCTCACACTATGTCAGGTCACCTGTCAAGCCAAATCAGGAGGTCTGCACTCAGCTGAGTGAGGAGCAGCGCAAGGCATTGGAGGCTGCAGTTGAGATGGCCCAGCAGTATGCAGCCAACCCTTCTACAGCCGCAATATGGGAGCACTTGATTGGCCTGGTGCAGCAGGTGCGGGTGCCTCGTTGGTGCTGCAGGCCCTGAGCAACTATGCTAGTAATAGCATATCAGCATTTTTGGCCATGCCAGGTTTACGGTACAGAGCAGGGAGATGGTGTTGAACTCTGTGGGCTGGGGCCATCCATATATGCCAGCTTCATGCACTCATACTTTTCTTCTTTGTTGCCGGCACCAGGAGGGTTCACTGGCCCACATGCTGCGCCGCGTCACTGGCCCGCTGCTGCACCATTACGCCCTGCCAGCATTCCAGCACGGCCCAGACCTTGCCTGGCTGTGCATGGCGCCAGATGAGGCGCAGGCACACAGATCACAGCTGCTGCAAGACATCAACGCAGCCAGCACAGCTCTGTTTGGGCAGCTGCCTAGCCCACCACCAAGGCATGTGCTACTGCAGAACACGGTGAGAGTCCTGCAAGCTGTTGTTACAGTGGCTTCTTGCAGCTTGAAATTTCCAGGGAATGAGTGCCGGGCAACAGCCCTAAACCTGCACCATCTTGCACCATGTGTCAAACTGTACCTCTGTGGTTAATGCAGAATCATCATCAGCACATGCATAAGCGTTACCTGATGAAACATGCTGGTGCTGCAGGTGGATCTGCTGTGCTGTGATGTTGATTGCATCAAGCTTTCCCATGCCAACCCAGAGGCACGCGCAGAGGCTGGCATGCGCTCAGCATTGGCAAGTGTGATATCAACACTGCAGAGCACGGTGACTGTGGCTGCAGCCTCAGCACATGGCAATGACACCGCTGCCAGCAAGGCTGCTGCTGTGTCAGCAGCTGTTGCTCGAGCCGCGGCTGTTTATGCTGAGCAGTTCCTTGGCGCAGACACAACCCCTGTTGCAACAGCAGCAGCAGCAGCAGCGGCAGCTAGCGGTTCCGGCATGGTGCAGCCTGCAACAGCCAGCGGTTCTGGTGTGATGCAGCCCACAGCAGCAGCCAGCGGTTCCGGTATGATGCAGCCCATAGCCGCAGCCAGCGATGTTGGCAGGCAGCCAGCAGCAGTTGATATGGGTGCAGATGTAGATGATGCATTTGGTTGTGAACCAGACTCAGCAGTGCTGGCAGCACAGCCTGTGCTAGCAGCAGCAGCAGCAGCAGCAGCAGGACCTCCTACAGTAGCAACTGGCAGGGGCCACCCCTGGCCAACAGCGCCTGCAGACACAACTGGTGCGCAGCCAGTGCTGACCAGTGCATCACTGCTTCCAACTTCACCCTCCCAATGCCCCTCAACTCCAGACGACTTGGCAGCAGCAACAGCAGCAGCACATCAGTCAGCAGTGGCGCATGCGGGCATTGCAACATGCCTTGCGCAAGGACCCCAACCAGCGCTGCTACCGCGCGGGTCTGGCTTGCTGGTGCTGCTAGGCAGCAGCTGGTCAGGCAAGGCTCAGCTGCTGCCAGGCGGGAAGGCATCTGTGGCTGGGCAGTCCTTCACCCACTTCAGCATAATGCAACTAATGTCACCCGAGGGCCTGCTGCTGCGCAACGGCTCAGCGCAGTCTGTGCGTGTGCGCGTGGCTGCTGACTTCATGACAGCAGCCACAGACAAGCAGCTGGTAGGGCAGTGGTCCAGGACAGTAAGCAGCGTCACAATCACGCCAGGCTCTAACCTGCTGCTGCATGCGCGCGCTCAGCACACCTGGGGCAAGAACTTCACAGCCAAGTGCAGCGCAGCTGCAGGCTACGAAGCGCTTTACCCTGGACTATCCAAGGCCAGCATTGACGCAGCTCTAGGTGAGCAAGGGGGTCACACGTGCCTCCAGCGATGCTTGATCTGTTATGTTGGACCCTCGACTGTTGTATGCATCTAACAACTGCAGAAACTCCACTAGGTGCTGGTTGTTGGGGCTGTGCCGCCAAACTTTGTACAGCTTGGCCGCTGGCTCCCTCTCTCCACGCAGTAGATCATAATAATCAATTCCAAGCTGTGTAAGAGTTTGCTCAAGCTTTCCCCGGAGCTCCGCTTCGCTTGGCTTGCCGCGTCTGCTGGCGCTTGGGGGTGCGGTAGATGGTGCTCTGTTGTTGCGGGGGGGCTGTTGCGATGATGTTGCTTGCTCATTGTCTGATGCCAATGGAGATGGGCGGCATTCACGCACATCCTGTGCATTCCTGTAGTACCAAAGTAAAGCTTGTGAGATCGCATCCGCTGTGTCATGCCGCTGGGATGGCCGCTGCGCTTCCCAACCAGTCACGTCATGCTCCCTGTGGGCAAACCGGTTGCCTGGATTGCCTTTGTCAAGCAGTTTGCTGACAGCTGCTGTGACATGCTGCTTCCTGTCCCACCTTGTCATCTGCCTCCACCCATGGATCCCAAGAAAGGGAAAACGCTCTGTGGCGTGAGTAGTGCGAACCTCAATTTGCTTTTGGGCAAAGTACATGCGTATACAACTTTCCAGCTGCAAGTTAAATACCACACAGTGCTTTCGTGCGCTTTTGTCTGACTCGAATACGGCAAACTGCTCTTCTACAAGGACTCAATAGGGCCGTCCCTGCAGCAGTGTTGTAACAGTGCGTGTAATCTCGTCTAAAGCCTGCTTAACAGCTGTCACATCATGCACCACGTGTGCGTGTTCATTAAGCAAGGGGCGCTTGGTGCAGAACAGAATCTGCTGTGCCGAGGGTCTTCCATCAAATAGACACACACCGCAGTTGATGCTACCCACATCAAAACTCAGGCACGCATGTTCCACTGGTTCGGGGCGTGCGCGCAACATGAACTCCTCTCTTGGTCTTGTATGCTGATATTATATTGTGCTGTGTGTTGCGCCTTGCTGCCGCTGTCTGCCCTGTGCAGGCGGGCTTCACTATGATGAGCCACATCGCCCAGTCAGGCAGTGTTCTGCGCGCACAACAGCAGCCAATAGGGCAGTGCTGCTAGAGCAAGGCGGCACAGAGCAACAGCAGCAGCAGCAGGCCACGGCGCAGCCGTCACAAGCAGCGGCAGGGTCTGCAACTGTGCTCTCTTCTTCTGTGGAGCCGCCGCAGCAGCAGCAGCTGCTAGGGCCAGCAATCAGTGCTGTGAATTTGTTGGCAATGAGCATGCCAGGGACAGACGCAGACACAGCATTTGCTGGGGCGTGCAATGCTGCCAAGGCGCTGCTGCTGCGAGCAGTTACTGAAAGCAGCGACAGCGCAGAGCATGCCGCTGTCATCAAGGCAGGACTGGTCGAGCTGCATCAGGCTGTTGCTGCTGGCAGTGAGCCACCGGGTGATTTGGTGCTGCAGCTGCTGAGCTCTCTTAGAGCCGTGGCAGCATGCCTGGTCGACAGCAACAGCAGCGAGCAGAAGGGCGGCAGCATGGACCTGCTTGCAGTTGCTGGGCCGTGCGCAGCTACAATGCATGAAGGTACAGCAGCTGTAGCACCTGAGCAACAGCAGCAGCAGCAGGGTGCTGGAAGCAAGCGCACAGCGCATGCCAGCATCACTGCTAGCAGCAGCAGCAAGAAGGCAAAGTTGCAGGAGCGGCCACCACCAGCTGATGCCGACAGCAGACCCGGGCTGTGGCTGCCAGGTAACTTCTATGTGCAGCTTGGTGATACAGTGTTTATGCAAGTGTCTGGTCCAGCAGCTGCCAAGGACCACTGCAGTTTCATTGTCAACACCAGCAGCAGCAGCGGTTGCGGGAGCACTGCTGGTGGTGACAGCAGCAGCAGCAGCAATGCTGCAGAAGCGCTGTGTTGGATTTGGAGGCTGGAGGCTTTCACAGCCAGCACGGTGTCGGCCCGCTTCTACTACAACGCATCTCGCTCGCTGCATGCGCCGCTGCTGTTTCAGAAGAAGTCACAGCCACTGCAGCGTGAGGGGTTGCAGGGAGTAGTGCACACTCTGATGCCTGGCGATGTGCTCACTGCTCTTGGGCCGGAGCTAGCAGCTGAGGTTGAAGAGTTGCTGTTTCAGGCTGTAGATGAGGGTGAGGAGTGAGCAGCTAGTGTGGCATCTAGCTGCAGGAGTGCATGCACATGCATGCAGGGCTGGCTATCAACTGCACCACTCAGCCAGCAGGTGGTTCTGGCATTGCCACAGCATTGAGCCAACTGGGCCTTCAGCAGTTTAGAGCACCTGCTGTGCCTTGCTGACGCAGCTGCGCACCTGGGTATGAATGTGTGTGCGTGTGTGTGGCTCTGCGTGTTCCTGCAAATCACTTGCACACACTGTGTGTCCTGCAACCTTTGACAGCAACACCAACCTGCCGCCAACCGCCAACCAACGATGGCGTTGATGCTATGGCTTAATGGGTAACATGATGATGATGAGCAACACCAACCTCTGAGATGTGATATGCTATGACTGCAACCATCAAACAAGTGCAAGTAGCCACAGCGGGGCTTACTCTTCTTGCAGCTGCCAAGGCAGGTGCCGTTTCCAGCATGACTGCTGACTGCTGGCAGCAGCCGGGGGCGCTTGAGCTGTGCCAGCAACCACCTGGCTGCTGATGTCACCTGATCTCCCTATTTTGCTGTTCAGATTCTATCCAATGCCCTCATTTCACCCTGCTATAGCTGCCATGCTCAGGCACATACAGCACGGCCGATGGCGTTGATGCTATGGCTTAATGGGTAACATGATGATGATGACAGCACGGCCGGACAGAACGCGGAGCCCTATGCCTGATCGGCATTCGGCTGTGGCTGCTGCTGCTGCTGCTGTTTGACGCCTGCTAGTTCTGCTTGCAGCTGTGCTATGGTGTCTCGTGCCTGCTGCAGCTGCTGCTGCTGCTCGCCATCAGTGGCCTCAGGCAGGCACCGTCCCTGCTGCCTTGCGCCAGCAGCTGGCGCAGCTGCTGCCACACGTCAGGAGCCGCGCTCTGCAGGGGCAGCAGCAGCAGCAGCAACAACAAGCCGCAAGCACGTTGGCAACAAGGCATGAATTTGTCAGTGCATGCTCAAAACAAACTCCGCACATACTTTACACAAAGTTGGTCAATGTTTCCAACCGAGTTTGGTAAGTGCTATGCTCACATACAGGATGCAATACCCATATATATCTGCGAACAACGCATAGATCTGTATGCAAAAGACAGCGCGCTCTGAAGCGCGCTGTGTCTTACATCTGCCTGGAACACGGCATAGGCAAGTGACTAAGGATGTTGGCAAGCGTACACGTACAAAAATTCGTAGAAAGACGCGTACGCATTATACGCGTATTTTTTAGCTTGGCCTGAAAACATAGTATAAATGGCATATAATGGCCACTGTATATTCTACGTACATAAACGGCGTGTATTCTACGTACAATACGCCGTAGACGCCGAGGAAGCTTGTATGTCAGCGTATATTGTCGATTTACAAGCCCAAATGGGCCTGCAAAAGCCATGTATATGCATTACAACGATCTCAAAATACTATGGCAGGGTTGGATAGCACTCTGGGGCTGTCAGCAGCATGCAGCAGCAACAGCAGCAGGGCACTACTGCTGCTGCTGCTGCATTGCAGAGCTTGAAGCAAATGCAGCTGACAGTGCCACACGTCAGAGACTCCAGCAAACAACATCCAGGACCTGCTATCTGTCAGCAGCACAGCTGGAAGCCTGCTCACAACTGGGTAACTACCCATGGTGTCATAACAGGGATGCTCAGTACGTTGATTTTGGCAGCGTACAACGTACTGTACGCGTACAGTACGCTGTACGTTGCCTTGTACGCTGTTTGTACACTGCTGTCAAGGGAACTTGCAACGTACTGGTCAAAGTGTCACTGGAAGTAACATACTGACCACGTACAAGAGCGGTTTCTTGCTGCAATTTAGCTCGATTATATAATAATAAGATAATTACATACAATTGCGCCAGTGAGGAGTTGAAATGGCTTCCAGCGCCGCCCCTGCAAACGAGGAAGCGTGGAAGGAGTCCACCAATCCTGTCGACCACTGTGAGGTTGTCGCTAAAAAACCAACACAACTGATTACAAGTGCAAGCACATCAGTGGTGGGCCATACATGGGGCAAAGCATCCTGAGCTGAAGAAGCTCGCTGTCCGCCTGCTGTCCCAGGTGTCCTCTGCTTGCTCCTGTGAGCGGGCTTGGTCAGCTTATGACTTCATTCACAACAAGCGCCGCAACCGGCTGACTGCTGCTCGCGCGCGTGACCTGGTGTATGTTTTTACCAATGGTAGGCTGGTTGATAAGATGGCAGACAGGGAGGAGACCTTTGTTGGCTGAGAGGAGGAGGAGGAGATGGAGGGGGATGTTGTGTAAACCTTACACATGCTGCTACGTTGTGTAACACACAGCCAACTTGGTGGCACTACTGTCCAGCATGCAGATGCATCATATATGTTTCAGAGTTAAAGTCCACACTAATTACAGCATAATATTAATAGTAAAAACATCAGAAATATATGTATCTTTCAGGGGCCATAGGCCAGCAGGATGCATCAGTGATGCAGCAGCAGCAGCAACCTGGTGGCCCAGTGCCAACGTACAGGAACGTACAAGGGGTACGTACAGAACCCCCCAACCAGCGTACAACGTACAACGTACAGCGTACAACGTACGGGACGTACAGCGTACTGAGCATCCCTGTGTCATAACATCAATAACAAACAGCCGCTGCAGCGCACTCGGAAAGGTCTCTCTGTTCAGGCAGGTTGGCAGAAGAAGCAAGTGCATGGGATGTTTAGTGTCAGATGTGAAAATGGCTGTTGCCTGAGGGTGGAAATTACTTATGTGCACCGTGGTTTTGTCAAAGCTCACTAACGGTTTGCGGCACATCAACATACTGCCACATACGCTGCCAATGCACCCAGCTGAAAGGGCTTGGCAGGCAGGTGAGGGCTGCTTAACACCATTTGCAGATTCCCTTCCTCTTTATTTTTGTATGGCAGCTGCATTGTGGGGTTGTGCTTGGTTTCCGCCGCAGCAGCTGCAGCAGGCTGGCTGTGCATTGCAGTGTTGTGCTTGATTTTGGCCACAGCAGCAGCAGGCTGGCTGTGGGTTGTAGGGTTGTGCTTGGGTCTGGCCACAGCAGCAGCAGGCTGACTGGCTGTGTTGAATACATACTCCCAAGCTGGTTAAAGCTGTAAATGGTGTTGGACAGCATCCAACTTTGGCCATAACAAGGCCTGGTTGTGCAAGCTGATGATCATGCAATATTGTGTACACTGTGCTATCAGAGTGTTCCAGGCTCACCAAAGGATGCTGATGAGTGTGTTGCAGCAGCACAGGCGTGCCAATGTGCTGTACAACCTTCAAATGCTGCCCTTGCAGCAGCTGCACACATGTGGGGGCGTGCAAAGCCAGTGTATGGACTGAAGCAGCTGCCGCAGCACTCAGGAGCACCAACCTGCTGCTGTATAAAGGCGTATATGCGCCGTTACAGCAGGCAGGCTGATGGCTGCAATGCATCAAATGTTATTAACAAACACTGTAACCTGTTATGTATCAAAAATGTGACAGCTAGCCCCAGGAATGCCAACTTCATGTTTTATGTACGCCTACGCCTGGCATATAAGGGCCCCTACGGCATATAATACGGTTTATTCGCAGTATATTTGTACGCCGTGTACGCTTGCCAACATCCTTACAAGTGACGCAAACACCACACTTGTAGTGGTTGGCCCCTGGTCTCACCTGGCTGGTCAGCTTGATGTCGACGTCCCCACGAGTCCAGGTCCAATGCCGCCCCACACTGCCAGCAGCCCGGCCTACTGTCATTGGGCCCTCGCCAGTTATGGTGAGGCTGGTCAGGCCCGGCCTACTGTCATTAGGCACTCGCCAGTTATGGTGAGGCTGGTCAGGCCCGTCAAGGCAGTCAAGTGCATGGCACCTGCATCGCTGAGCTCCGTAGTATGGTACAGCTCCAAATGCCGCAGCTGCGTCAAGTGTGGCAGGCACTGCTCTGCCTCTTCGTCACATAGGCCCTGGTAGGTGAGCTCTGTGAGCGTGCTCACGTGCCTCAGGTCATCAAGGAGCACAACCCCACAACCAGCCTCAGACAGGTGCAGCTGCTCCAGTGCAGGGCACGCAGCAACCATGCGCGACGATGAAACTGCATCGGCGTACTCGTACAACGTCATGTTGTTCCAGAATGGAAGCTTGGCATCAAAGACCACATGGCGCAGCTCAGGCAGCACGCGGTCCTCTGCAAACATGTACCTGCCAGCTTTGGCAGGCAGTGCCCCCATGATGCCCAAGAAGACAAGCTTGGTTGAGGCTGTCAGTGCTGCATACGGCTCTGGGTCGATGATCTCCTCGTCTGCCCAGCCCTCCGCTTGCAGCGCGTCCCTTGGGTCTGTGTAGGCCAGGAACAGGTGCTTCAGCCGCGTCAATCCTGCCAGGACAGGCAGCAGCTGCGTAATGTAGTCTGCTGCAGGCAGGTCTAACGCCATGTACCACAGGCTTGTCATGCTGCGCAGGGCTGTTGGCTGTATGTCGCCGATGTCTTTCAGATGCAGCTTCTGCAAGCCTGTGAGCTGCGAGACACCGTCACCAGGGCCGCCAAACACATAGTCTGGCTGGTCATGAAGGTTCAGCGACCGCAGGCTGGCTGGAAGCTCTGGCAGCTGCTTGCAGGCCTTAACCGCTAGCTCCAGGCGCTGCAGGGCTGTCATCCTGCTGATGGCCTGCAATGCCGCAGGCGGCACTGCGATGCAGCCGCTGCTGCTGTTGCCACTTGTCTCTGCAAGCTGCAGGTGTGTCAGCTGCACTAGCTGCCCCAATGGGTCGCAGAGCCCTGAAGCTGTGCCTTCAGCTTGCCAGCGCGCAGCAGCATGCTGCACTGCTGCGCCTACCAGCTGCAGGCGCCGCATCTTTGTGAGCACCGCTACTGCCGCCATTTTGCTTGGGCAATGAACAGCGAAGTCGTGCAGCTCCAGGGCTGTCAAGCTGCTTGCCAAAGCGCTTAGTGGATTGCTGCTGCTGCTGCTGCTGGCGTAGCAGCTTGTGTACCGACTGCTGCTACTGAAATTCAGGTGCAGGTGCTGCAGCTGGCCCAACAGCTGCACTGACAGAGGAATGTCCATCGTTTTGGCGCTGCCCAGTTTCAGCTCAAGGCTGCGCAGTAAGCTGCCGTAGCGCTGCAGCCATGTGTTCAACACAAGGGCTCTCTTGAAGCTGGTCTGCTCCTGCTGTTCTGGTGCAACTTCAAGAGAAATGTCAGTGGTGGCCTGGTTTGCTGCTGCACGCCAGCTTCGGCACGTCAGGGCGCAGCTCTGCAGGCGCTCCTGCTGCGGCACGCGCTGCAGCACCAGTGCTAACACATCTACGATCTGGTGAGCTGTTGTGCCGGGCATGGCTGCTGCCACTGCTGCTCTAATGCGTGAGGTTTCTGACAGGTGTGCGGCGCTGCCTCGGCTGTCCAGCTGGACGTGTCAGCGCCTGCAGGCAGCACCATAGAAGGGATTGGACATGTCAACTGAAGATGTCGCTGTGGCTGTTTGAATCGCTCTTAGAAGAGCAGCAAGGACTTGTCAGCATGAACAGGAGTACAGGGCAGCAGCTGAGCACCGTGCTGCGACAGCAGACCAAGGTGTTGGTTAATAGCATAGGATGCCTGTATGGATGCAGCCGTTGACGCCTCTTCACTGAAGTCAGTCATTGGCAGCCAATAAATTGGCAGTTTGTACAGGGTCTGGTGAAGCTGCTGATGTGCCTGCAAGCTGCTGGCTGGAACACGAGCTGCTGCTGGGTATACCAGAGCTAGTTTTGCTTGACTTGTCCCCACCCTGCCCTAGCACGTGTTAGCTTTGCTCAATTCAGCAAGTGAACCACGCAAACACCACAAAGGAAGCCCCAGGGGTGTCTGTAGCTGCTGATCGTGGTGCAGGGGACGGGCGAGGGTGCTCAAGGCAATTGAATGCTTCAAAGCAGCACGAGGCCACACATGCAAATTGATCCAATCAAAATAATCTGAACACGGTAAACAACCAAACCAACTCCAAGACATAGCGAAACCTTCCTCCACAAGTCACTCATCACACTGTTACTTTAGATTGAAATATGTGTTACCCGCCAAAGTTCTGCTGCTTGTCAGCGGTGATGCATCCTTGTTGCTGCTACGCATCTTGTTTGGCTGAAATGAAGTGAACATGGCTTAGTCGAAAGCGCAAGTGGTAGCGCTCAAGACCATATTGTACTGGTCCTTTGATCCTCACGCGCTTCTTGCAGCTCGACTGTTCAACCCTTAAAATACCGCTAACTGTCACCTTTACGTCTTTGAACCATGGCTACGGCTTCCCAGATGGATGCCGGCAGCATCATCGATGGCCTTGCAGACAAGTTCACCAGGTTCCTGGGCACATATTCGCCTGCTGATTACGTAGCTCCGGAGGTTGATCAGGACGGCGAGGATGGCACCGATGCGCCTGCCTCGTTCATGGGGCGCACGGTGCAGGAGATGGCCACGAACAACGAGACAACGCTGTACGTGGACTTCAAGCACATTTCAGACTTTGATTATGATATGGCAGACAAGATCCTGCAGCACTACGAGCGCTGCGAGCCAGTGCTGCGCGACAGTCTCAAGAACTACATCAGGCAGCACTATGAGCAGTTCATCAAGGACGCTCATGGCCCAGAGAAGGAGTTCTTTGTGGGCATCCATGGCCTGCACAGCATTGACAGGCTAAGGGACCTGCGCACAGAGCACATTGGCCGCCTGTCTGCCTTCTCAGGCACTGTCACGCGCACCAGTGACGTGCGCCCTGAGCTGTTCCTGGGAACGTTCAGGTGCCAGCACTGCGCTACAACAGTGAAGAATGTGGAGCAGTTCTACAAGTTCACTGAGCCGCTTGTCTGCCCATCTGCCAGCTGCAACAACAGGTGGGCTGGTTTGCCGTTAGCCAGCAAGCTTGGGATGCTTTGCTGCAATGTGTAGCAACAGCTGCTTGCCCACACAGCAGTAGAGTCAGTGCAGGCACCAGAGGCAGTGGCAGCCGCAGCGAACCTGCAAGGCAGTTTGCTCGGCGGGAGTCCCACGACCCTTCCTTTGGTCACTTTGCTCCCTGCTGCATCACTTGCTCCATTGCAGCAGGCTGTTGCTGTGTCACTTGTGCCTGCAGCCGTGATTGCTCAGTGGCATGTATGCAATCAAACACCAGCCATAACAGGCGCCGCTGCCGGGTCTTGCCAGTGCATTGCTGCGCTGCATATATGCAACAACATGCTGTTCTGCGCCCCTGCCCTGCTTGCAGGAAGGACTGGACGCTGCTGCGCGACGACAGCATCTTTGTGGACTGGCAGCACCTCAAGGTGCAGGAGAACGTGGAGGAGGTGCGCGGGCTGTGGCAGGCAGCAACTGTCGCATATCGCAACAGAAGCTCTCCTGTGCAGGGATTGCGGACAGTACAGCAGCTGGCAGCCGCCTGCCCAGTGATCTGGTCAGCCATGCAAGCAGACCAGCAGGGTGCGATTGCAGCAGCAGCAGTAGCAACTGTAGCCGTGCTACATCACAGCCGTCGCGCTGGCTGGCAGCTGCCCAAGCGTACATGCACCTGCAGCATTCAAAGATGGCATCACAGTGTGCAAGCACATGCTGGGTCCAACGCACACATTAGCGTCAATAGCACTATGCTGCACTTACGTGCAAATGACTGACGTGCATGACCTGCACATGCAGATCCCTGGCGGCAGCCTGCCGCGCACGCTGGGCGTGGTGGTGCGCGCCAACAACGTGGACCGAGCCAAGCCCGGCGACAAGGTCACCTTCACCGGCAGCCTGGTGGTGTGCCCCGACGTGGCTGCGCTCACAGGCGCCAAGGTCAAGATGCAGCAAGGTGGGCAGCTGCGGACATGACCGCACTGCATGGCTGGTGTTCAGCTAGCTGGCATGGCAGAAAAGGTTGTGTGCGTCAGCGTGCATGTTGGCTGCGATACAGGAACAGCAGGTGTCAACAGTGCATGCTTGTAACGAATGATATCGCAGCATATCATACTGCATATGTTGCATTGCAGACGTAAAGCTCCAACTTGCACCTTGTCTAACCATGTCTAAGTCACCTGGTGATATTGTGCTGCATCGTGTCTGCCTGCTGCACCTGCAGCCAGCAACGACAACGCTGGCGAGGGCGTGACTGGCCTCAAGGAGCTGGGCGCACGCGAGCTCAGCTACAAGCTCATGTTCCTGGCCTGCTCAGCAACCGTGAGTGCACAGGTGGCATGGGCCCAGACTGTAGATAGCAGCAGCAGCGCAGCATCCTCCACAGGCAAGTTACAGTACACTACGTCGGAGGCCAGCTTCCTTCCTATCATGTCTTGCTCCCAATGTCCACCACCGAGCGCAGGGACATCATCAGCACAGCCCCCTCCCATCCACAACCCAATCGGCATAACCGTTCCTGCATTACATACCCACTTGCACAAATACCTACTATTAGTAAGCATGTGTTTTCAACACGCTGCCCGTTGCAGTCCACCTCTAAGCGCGAGGGCATCATCAACATCAGGCCAGATGAGGACCTTCAGCACGTACCATCTTGCACTTATTATACTGCATGGTTTTCTTTCAACACCCTGCCCGATGCAGTCCACCTCTGAGCGCGAGGGCATCATCAACATCAGGCCGGACGAGGACGAGTCCCCTGAGAAGGTGCTGGAGGGCTACAGCGAGGCGCACGAGCAGGAGCTGCGCGACATGGCAGCCCGCGGCCCCGGCCTTTTTGATGATCTGGCACGCAGCATCTGCCCCAGCGTGTACGGCTGTGAGGCCGTCAAGAAGGCGGTGCTGCTGATGCTGCTGGGAGGTGTGCACAAGAAGACCCAGGAGGTGAGGCGCAGCGCACACGTAGTGGCGGGTTGTGGCCGCTGTCTGGGCATGCGGAAGTGTTGGGTTGCAAGGCATCCTGCTGTCATGCACCTGGGTTGTTCTGGCTTGAGGCGTATGCGTGCGGATGCCGCATGCATCCCTGTTAGCTCACGCTGTGCGTGCTAGCACCAGCAATGTCATGGCGCTGTGCTCAAATCAGGCGTCAACAATCCCAACTTGCGTTGTGCGTGCACCGAAGCTGCTTGTCTGCCGGCGCCTGTCGCTGCGCTGCCAGGGCATCAACCTGCGTGGCGACATCAACGTGGCCATCATCGGCGACCCCAGCTGCGCCAAGAGCCAGCTGCTCAAGTACGTGGCGGGCTTCCTGCCCCGAGCAGTGTACACCAGCGGCAAGGCCTCCACAGCAGCAGGCCTGACAGCAAGCGTGGTCAGGGTGAGCCGCTGTGCTGGGGAACGGCGCCAGCTGCAACGGCAGGAGCAAAGCAAATGCCTGTGTATGTTACAGAGGCAGCGCACTTCAGCAGCCAGCTGTTCATTTGAGCAGTGAAGTGGTTGGCACCGTGCCACAGTGAGCAGCATGGTTGATAAGAACTGCTATGTGCAGCCATTGTGTTGTTCTGTGCTCTGCCTGAAAAGCCGTTGCTGGATTGCTGTTCTTCGTATTGCTGTGTGCTTTCCGCTCACTGACGCCGTGTCGCTGCTGCCCTGCTGTGCCGTTGCTGCCACGCGACAGGACCCTGAGAGCGGCGAGTTTGCGATTGAGGCTGGTGCGCTGATGCTGGCCGACAACGGCATCTGCTGCATCGACGAGTTTGACAAGATGGATGTGAGCGACCAGGTGGCCATCCACGAGGCCATGGAGCAGCAGACCATCTCCATCAGCAAGGCTGGCATCCAGGTGAGGCACAAACTTGAACACAGCGGCTGCGGTGACGCAGCTGCCTGGGTGTGGAGCAGGTGTTGAAAGCGCTTTGGGCAAGCCATGAAGCAGCATGCCCCGCCATGAGCAAGGCATCACAACATTGTGCGCACATATGCCAAGCTGCACTTGAAGCTGCAGCCCGGCAGCAAGTCGGGGCTAGCAAAGTTTGCACCATGTTGTGTGGAGTTGCAAGCCATGTGTGTGTGCAGCTACACAGCATGGCAGTGCAACAGCACAGGGATTGAACTGGTCCTGCCTGCTTCTGCTGCTGCTGCTGTCTTGTGTCGCAGGCCACGCTGAATGCGCGCACCTCAATTCTGGCAGCTGCCAACCCCATGTTTGGCCGCTACGACAAGACCAAGACGCTGAAGCAGAACATCAACCTGCCCCCAGCCATCCTGTCCAGGTATGCTGCGGCAGCAACAGCTGTACACAGTAGTGTGGCTTGCTGTCGCTTTTTCGGCACCCATAGCTCCAGATGTGCTGCGCTCAACTCCAGCAGTGTGTCTTTGCTATTCTGGTTGCCTGCTTTGCTACATGTGCTGCCCCCCTCCTCCCTTTTGTTGCACTGCTGCTTGCTGCTGTGCACCATTTGAGTGTGCTGCCCACGGTGATGCTGGCTGGCATCGAGCTCACGTTGCACAATCAGTCCTTGGGTAGCTCTCTGCTGTTACATCCGCTGCACGTTACTCACCCTTTTGATGCCACGCCACCCCTGCCCCCATGCAACCTGCTGTGCCAGGTTTGACCTGCTGCATGTGATGCTGGATGAGCTCACTGAGGAGGAGGACGGCCGCATCGCAGCACACATCGTGGCGCTGCACAAGGACCCGGCAGCCACCATCTCTCGCGCACCCTTCACCATGGAGCAGCTGCAGCGCTACATCAAGTACGCGCGGGCCATCAAGCCAAAGCTGACCGCAACGGTGAGCAGGAGAGCGCTCAGATGCTTGAAATGTTTAGCAGCAACAGTCGCACATGAGGCGTGCCTGCATACTGTCACCTCGCCCGGCCACATATGCGTTAAAGCTGATGTCCTATCCGGCTATCTGTTCCCCTGGCTGCCTCACTCTCACCTGCGCTGCACATGCACCATCACACCACACCATCATCAACGCAGGCCCAGTCCACGCTGGTGCGCTCCTTCAAGCGCCTGCGCGGCGACGATGCCACGCCCGGCAGCCACAGCGCGTACCGCATCACTGTGCGCCAGCTGGAGGCGCTGGTGCGCCTCAGCGAGGGCATGGCCCGCGTGTACCTCAGCCCCTCCGTCACCGGGGAGCACGTGGCAGAGGTGAGCGCAGGGCGCGCCGCAATGTACGGACAGTTGTACTGTCACGGCGATGCCCGTCCATGGCAGCTGACAGCGGCAGCTGTGCCTGGGTTGCGCATGTCAGCGATGTGAGCGCAGCTCACTCCGTCTTGGTTCAGTTGACTTGCTTGGCATGCACACACAGCGCCCTTCCTGTGCATGCACCCACTCCTGCCGCTGCTGCGGGTGCTGTGCCTCCCCTGCGTTGCCTGCAGGCTGCCAAGCTACTGAAGGCGTCCATCCTCAAGGTTGACGTGAGCGACCTGGAGATGGACGAGGATGACCTGGCAGACGTGATGGCAGAGCAGCAGGCACGCACAGAGCTGGGAGAGATGCTGCAGCAGCACAACGTGCCACAGGAGCAGCGGCAGGACGGCGCAGCAGCAGGTGGCGACGCGGAGATGCACGATGCGGATGGAGAGCAGCAGGAGAACGTGCCGCCAGAGGGTGGTGACGCAAACGTGCAGCAGCCGCAGTCGCAGCAGGGCAAGCAGCAGCAGGAGCCGGGCAAGCAGCAGACGCAGCAGCAGACGCAGCAGCAGCGGCGGACGACCAGCATCAGCGCTGAGAAGTACGACTTCATCAAGGTGGGCCCTGAGGCAGCGGCTGCTCTGCAAAGCTATGCTGCTGCAGCAGCGCTGGATCTTCATGTGGTGGCTGCTTGTTGTACCCGCGCTCTGCTGCTAATTGTTTATGCATACAGCATGCAGAGGCTCATCACGTGTTGCCGGGCCAGCCACCCAACACCCAGCACAATAGCATGCTCTTGGTTTGGCGCCCAGCTCACAGTCACTAACTTCTCTATGTCCCCTGTCGCTGCCTTTCCTGTCGCTATCTTTGCTGCCGCAGAACATGCTGCTGCGCCGCCTGTGGGAGATCCAGCAGGAGCAGGAGCGCCAGGCAGCTGCTGCCAGCGAGGCAGAGGCAGCAGCGGGCATGGAGGTGGACGGCGATGCAGCAGCGCCACCGCCACCCTCCAGGAAGCAGCGGGCAGGCGTGGTGCAGAAGGAGCTGGTGGAGTGGTACATGCAGAAGCAGCTTGAGAGGTGCGCTGGCTGGCTGCTGGTGGATGTTTGGTAGTGTCACCAGCTGGCCTGGGAGCCGTATGCTGGTGGCGTGCCATTCATACCACACCACACAGCACGATCGGGCTCTCTGCTGGGGTCGTTCGCCTGTGATGCTTTCTTTACATTGGGAGCAGCATTGTGCAGCGGATCTGTCATGTCTGCAACCAGCACCTCCTGCAAAGCACCAACCTTATTGTCGCGCCATGCCGAAATCACGCCACCTATTGATCCAGACATTCACACCACATCCCACCGTCTTCGCTGCTGCGTCTTGCAGGAACGCGATCTCCAGCGTGCAGGCTGCGGAGATCGAGTTTGAGCTGGCGTACAAGGTCATCAACCACATGTACCGCAAGGAGGGCCTGGTCAGCGTGGTGGGCGCACCCAAGCGCCAGGCAGGCGAGGACGACGACGCATACAGGAACAGGCTGTGGAAGGAGCGCCGCCTGGCACTCAGCCCCAACTTCGTCCCAGAGTGAATGGCTGCAACGGGGCCGGTAACATGATGCGCGTGCTTGTTGGTGTGCGGATGTGCATGCTCGGGGCAGCATGCGGGAGACACAGGCTGTGGGCGGAGCGGCATGTGTTGCTAGCATGCAGGCGTGCAGTGCGCATGTACCAGCGCAGATGGACAGAGGCATTTTGGCGTGCATAAACCCAATGAGGCATACAGAAGGTGGGTTGGGATGGCTGGATGCTAGCAGCGTTTGCATCTTGCTTTGGGGGTGGCCTGGCTGAAACGCGTTGCATACGCATGGATCTTTATCTTGGAGCATGGCATCAACGGTCACTCAAGCTTAGCACACGCATGGCGTACGTTCTTTGGTCACGGACTGCGTCAAATTGGTCACTAATGGCGTAACAGAAGCGCTAGGTGTGCTCTACGCTGAGCCAATGTTTCCATGGTGGTCATGAGGATGCATAATCCATATGTGTAAATGCGAACGCGGCGTTCTCTACAGAGAAGAACATATGCTCGGATCTGCTTGTACATACATGTGCATGTTCATGGCAGCGAGTGTGTAGCTCAGCTGCGGCACTGGATTTGCAACAGTGGCAGTGCGGTGCCAGATTCTGCTGAGCATGCTGACTGTTGCAGCTTGCAGACTGCTTGACACATGTGATGGGGTGGCAGTGTGGAAGGCTGCACAGGTTTGTATGTGCAAGTCAAGATTCGCTGTGTAACGGCTACATGATGGTGTGTGAGTACAAGTTGTGTATGGCTGGAAGGCAGCCAGACCTTGGACGTTACATATGCAACTCGCCCGTTTGAGGTGTGCCAGGGGCGGCTCATAGGGCTAAGCTGGTGCGTGCGCGCCACCTCCTGCCGGGGGCGGGCTGCAACAGTGGTAGCCACTGGCAGTAACCACTGCATGCCTTGTACATACTATTGGCGACCCATGCAAGCGTTGACACAGCCAGCAGCCACATCAGCACAGATATACTGATCAAAGAAGTTCGGCATGCCTGTGTGTCATGGCATTATTCGCCCGACCCCACTTGTTACTCAGGGTTTGACTGCTCCAGCTGTCTTCCCACCGTCCGCCTTAATACGCTCACAACGTGCACCCTTGCCTCGTACTGCAACAAATATGATCACAAGAATCATTTAGAAACAGTTCGACGTCCAACATGGCTACGAGAGCCACACTTGGAGCAAACAAACAGGGCACGAATCCAGCACTCGCTGAGAAGGATCATCGAACTAAGATACTTTTGTGTTTGACCAAACTCAATGAAAAGAGCACTTTGCGAGCGGCTGCGGAGGAGCTCTGTGTGATCATCAGGGTACACTGCTGCTGACAGACACAGTTGCTGTTGAAGGACCCTTGCACCATGCAGCAGCTGACAGACCTTGTCGTGGATGCAGGCTCTGGGTCAAGACAGCTTGCAAGCGCTGGTGCAGAGCATTTGCAGCACGGGAGCATGGGAGCCCAAAGCTTTTGCCAAGAAGGCAAGTGAAGTAACGATGCAGTACTGCATGTGATGTGGCTACCCCTTTATGCTTGCTGCCATCAAGCACCGCTATCAGCTTGCCAGGTGTGTCAACCTAGTAACAGCAGCGCCGCACGCTGAGGGGCCAGCATGCTGGTTGTACTTGCAGGAGTGCATCAAGGTGCTGGGCCAGCTGCCGCAGCCATCATGCCCTGTGGCGGATGTCGTGCTGCAGCAGTACCTGGGCAAGATTCTGATACACTTGAAGAAGCAGCTGCAGGTGAGCAGTCACTTAGCAAACATGAGCTGCAGTGCTGTGCAGCAGCTGCTGGTCCGATGTGCCACAGCGCAAAGTGCACAAGTGGCTCGTCCACTGCATGTGCATGTAGCATGTGGCGATGTACATGTCTGCAAGCAAGGCACTGTGTGGTCATGGCGACGGCAGCAACTGAGTAGCCGGAACAACATAGCGCTCAAACTGCTGTCTTGTGCTGCTGCGGAATTGGGGAGGCATCTTAGCTGTGGCTGCTGCCTTGCACTGATTGCTTGCAGGACACTGACAGCCTGGTGCGTGACGCAGCATGCGAGGCGCTGGCAGTGTATGCATGGGCCCTGGCAGAAGCAGCAGGCGGCCCTCTGCAGGGCAACAGCAGCTGCGCAGTGGTCAAGCTCATCTTCGAGTGCCTGGCAGAGCAGAAGAAGGAGGCGCAGCTTGGCGCAAGCCAGGCGCTGCTGATGGTGAGGCTGAGCCAGCGCGTCAAGGTGCTAGACAGCCGCTGCGGCGGCAGCAACAGCATCGGTCACTTCATTTTCGTGCAGTTGGTATACGGGCACTCATGACAATAGCCGCACTGCACCGTACATTTGCAGATTTCCAGACCGTAGCTTCACTCCCTGCTTGGGTCGATGGCAACCACTTGCTTGTATACAATTGAACGTTTTGCTGATTCTGCGCGCGCAGGTCGCGCCCTGCATAGGCCCGCTGGACAGGGAGCTGGTGAAGCTCATCCTGCGCATGCTGAAGAGCGCCACGTTCCAGGGCGCTGCACCGCTTCTGGCTGCTATCGCTAGCACGAATCCAGACGCGCACGCACCTGTGGGCCTACTCAAGGTGGGTGAGGACATGCTGCAGTGCCTGTTGCGTAGCTAGCCATACACTTCGAGTGGGGAGCAGATGTGCACAACGTTGGCAATGCGATTTCGGTTGTTGCTGGCACTCAAAGTGACGCCAAGACGGCTGGCCTGTGATCTGTGTCTGCATCGTTGCAGACGGGCGCCAGTGCCTTCCTGCCTTACCTCAACCATCTGGTGGGCCAGGCCAGTGGCCGCCGCAGCTCATCAGGTTATGAGACAGCCAGCAGCCAAGCTGCAAGCAGCGGCAGCGGCATCATCGGCTGCCTGACAGCCAAGGACTGGGCGGTGCGCCGCGCTGCAGCAGATGCGCTGCGTGCATGTGTGCTGCTGCTGGGGCCTGCCATGGAGCCTGAGGGCCGCTGGCAGCTTGGCGACCCCAGCAGCTTGACACACAGATGCCTGTCTGCTCTGGACGCGCACAGCTGCAAGTTTGACAAGGTATGCGAGCAGTGCTGCTGGGCTATGTAGGTGCGGCGTTGCGCTATATGCAGCAGAGCATGCATGTCTGGCATGAGGTGTTCCGGCTGCAAGTGTGCTTGGTACAAGCCACCAGCAAAGGGAAGAAGCACGCACGCATGGTGCGTTGCCATGTTGCTGTTGCTGCCGCAGAAGTCACCTGCCGCCACCATGTCTATGCCTACTCGTGCAGCTATTCGTGTCTTTGATTGTAAGCCCTGCTGCTTTTTCTTGTGCAGGTGCGAGAGGCGCGTGATGCTGCACGCGAAGCCGCTGCCCTGCTGCAAGAGCTGCAGCGCTTTGTGCAGGATGAGGGACCAAATGGCAACTGGCAGGCATGGGTCAGCAGCCACATGGCGTACGCAGGTAAGGCGTGCTGCAGCACAGCTGGTCATTTATTGCTGGCTCGGCTAAGGCAGACACATTTCGCACCCTCACAGCACCAGTACATGCTGTAGGCAGACATGTCAAGCAGGTTGCTCTGCTTGCATCCCAGCGATTGACGTAAACTGGTGGTTGTGGTTCAAGCTGCAAACACAAGCGAAAGCTGCAAAGAGAAGCATTATGCCACGTGGACAACATCTGCATCACTGCCAACTGCAGGTTGTGTGACGCCAACCAGCAGCAGTGCTCAGCACAGCCCGCTGCGCAGCAACACCAGTGACCTTGAGAGCCGCATGTCGCTCACCATGCTGCACATGTCACCCATCTCTGAGCGCTTCCAGCAGGCAGCACTGCAGCAGGACTTGATAGCAGAGCCAGGTAGCAACAGGGGCTCAGCAGCAGGCACCGCGCAGGCGGAGCGGCCTGCTAGCGCCGGCAGCAGTGCTGCTGGCAGCGTTGAGGCAGCTGCAGGTGTTGATGTTGAGGAACAAGCAGCGGCAGCCGCAGCTGGGTTCGAAGTGACGTTGCATCTTCCAGATGAGCAACAGCAGCAGCAAGAAGAAGACGAGCAGCAACAGCAGGTGCAGCCGCAGCTGCAGCAGCAACCATCGCGCAGGCAGTGGTCACGCAACAACAGCAGCAGCGGCAGCCGGCCCAGCAGCAGCACAGGCCAGGTGCCTAGCAGCAGGCCAGCCAGTTGTGCTACTGCTAGTCGTCCTGGGAGCGCTGCCAGCTCTCGCCGTGCTACTGCTGAGCAGCAGGTGCCCAAGCGGCAAAGCAGCCACAGCCTCGTTCCTGCGACCAGTGCAGCAGCGGCGGCTGCGAGCGAGCTGAATGCAGCAGTGGGGCAGGCAGGCGAAGCAAGTGGCGTTGCAGTGGATGCAGCAGCAGCGGAGCCTCCGCCAGCGCAGGCACTGCGCAAGGTGCCCAGCGGTGCAGGTGCAGGTGTTCAGCGGCCGCTGAGCAGAGCCAGCAGCAGCAGGGCTAGAACTGGGGCAGGTGCAGCAGCTGCAGCAACAGGTAGAATCAACGTGCACCTGCCGTTCGGTGCTCTTGACCTTCACACCGCCACATGCATACTAGCCTTGATGCACTTGCGTTTTACAGAGCACCGGCCCTTGTCAGATGCATTGTTTAATTCATCACAGCTTGCTGTATACGTGTAGGCATTAGGATGCTTCCTGCGCATGCAACTGCTGCTGCTGCTGCTGCTGCTGCTGCTGATGCTGCTGCTCTTTTGGTGCGTGCAGGTGACCCCACAGCTTGGTCAGGCCCAACCCAGCAGGAATGGGAGCAGGTGCAGCAGCAGCTGCAACAGTACCAGCAGCAGCAGGCAGCCATGACAGGCATGCTGCAACAGATGCAGGACGCGCACCAAGCAGCTATATCAGCGTTGCAGGTTTGTGTGGTTCCTGAAGAAGCTGTTGGGTGCAACAGGGCTGTTGTATTGTGCTGTGCTGCAGCTAAGTTGAAGTGCATTGCATGCATGCATGCTGCCACACCCTTGTGATAGCGCCTGTAGCACACTCATGTGGCCTGGCAGTCGAGCCACATGCAGTCAGGCCACATGCTTGTGATTTTGCACTTCTTGTAGGAGCGTGTGGCGCAGCTTGAGGTGCTGACGCATCAGCTCATCAGCAGCGCTGCTGATGGTAGCAACGGAGCAGCAAGCGATCGCAAAGCCAGCAGCAGCAGCCCAGGCGTGTTCCCGACTGCAGTGGCAGGGCCTGGCTCACCCAGCAGGCTGGGTCCAAGCAGGAGCTGCAGCAACGCAGGAGCAGCAGCGGCTGCTGCAGCAGCTGCAGTCGCAGGTGCAGACAACCCAGTCACGCCTGGCACAGCAACAACAGCAGCAGCAGCAAGTGCAGCTGCAGCTGCAGCATCTGGTGGCAGGGCATCAGGCCGGTGGGTGACAGACCCTGGTAGCCAAGATGGCTATGCACGCATGTTCAGGTCTGAGGACTGGGGCACCCCTGGCAGCAACTGCATCAGCGCAGGCGGCGTCAGCAGCAGCTTTGCCGGCAGTGGCATGCGCTGTAAGCCTGGGCTGTCTGTGTTGGACACCCTACCATCAGGGAGCAGGGTCTGCAGTGGCGCCAACACGCCTACCTCTGCAGGTGGCAGCAGGGTAAGCTGCACACATGCACCATTGGCCAAGTTGGTGCCTACCCTCATTTAACCCAGAACAAGTCGCAATCCTGCTGTGCTGAAACATGACCTCAGGCTTGCAGTGGCCTGCGGCATGTTGCTTCCTGTTGCCAGCAACCTGTGGGAAACACAAGCGGCTGCTGCTGCTGCTGAGAACGACCCTGCACATTCAGCATACGTGTTCTGTCAGCTTCTGACATGGTGTCAGCATCTACGCACGGCCAGCCTGCTGAACCTGTTGTGTTCTTTGTGCTGCCCTGCCTGCCTGGTGTGTCTTCTTTCTGTTCCTGCCAGGGCTGGGAGTCCCACATGGCAACACCCAGTGACCTGGACACCGCCTATGCTGATGCGCTGCGCGGTGACAGGGGTGACGTGCACCTGCTGCGCCTCATACAGAAGACAGGGCCTGTGTGGAGCAAGCTTGCACCGCACACCTGCAAGGGCCTGCTGGCTGTGTTCATCAAGCACGTCAAGGTATGTGCACATGCAGGAGACGCATGTAATTTGTGAGCTGCAGGCTGCCTCGTGGTTTTTGCAAGTGGCTGGAAGCGGCAATGCACCATCACAGCCCGCCTTCTACATCTTCTTTGGTGTTGCTGTCCAGAGGTTGCTGCTACACAATGCCTTATGCTTGGTGTACGCTGCTCATTATGCTTAACATTGCATCTTTGTTGTGTAGCTGGCTTCTTTAACGATCATGTTGTGCCTGCATGCGTGTGCAGGATGGCGTGATGCTGCACCGCGTGCTGCCGTGGCTGTGGCGGCTGGCTGACGAGGACGAGGGCCGGCCTGAGCTGCCCTGGGAGCTGCAGCAGCAGCTGCTGGAGGCGCTGCACTGCTGCCCCGTGGCAGAAGACCCACAGGTGAGCATATGGTGGGCAGAGGTTGCATGCGTGAAGTGTCCTTTCACAGGTGGGGTTGTATTTGCTGGCAATGGTTCAGCTGGTCAGTGTTTTCTCAAAGGTGTGTCTCCAACGTGTCAGCTGGCTGCGACTGCTTCTACTGTTGCTTTGTTATGATTCCAGCGGCTCGCAATTGCAGAACAGAAACACTGTCATGCGAAGCGGCTGCGACTGGGCATCACCAGGGCCAGTGACAGCATGAAGCAAAGTACCATGACGCCAGGGCACAGCATGCTGCAATCTGAACATTGGCGTTTCAACTGGCTGCCTATTTGTATGTTTGCAGACAAGTGAGAAGGTGACGCTGCTGGAGTCCACGCTGCGTGCGGTCTGGCAGCAAAGCAAGCAGTAGTAGGGTTGTGGCAGCTAGCCACTGCCGAGTCCGTGATCTCAGAGATTTGATCAACCTTACAAGATAGTATGGGTGTGCTGTGGCGGCAGGCGCACAGACAGTAAAAATTGAGGATTCTGTGAATCGGTCAAGCTGATGATCCCGCCCTTTGTTGCAGCGGATTGCACGGGTCATTTGCTTTTACGAGACGATATGTACGTTGTTATCATTAAAGCATGATCTCTGTGTCTAGGCTTCTGTCCCACGAACTTTGACTGCATGAGTCACAGCTCGTGTGCCTGTGTTAGTGAGGCCACGATTTGAAACGTGTGTGCCATCCGGCATCAACCTAGTCCACTGCACTCCACACCGTGTACTATTGCCTTGCGTTCACATCAGCGATTGAGTTCCCGCCACACACACGCATACGTGCAAGAGCAGAATCGCCTAAGCAGCTACGCATCTACGATCGGTCTTTTGTGCATCGATCTGTTTTATAGATAATGGAGGGCTGCATTGAGAGCCTGTATGAGGACTGGGCAGGGCAGGAGGAGCTCCCGATGGATGCACTTGCCCTAGAGCACTTCTTGATGCCCAGCGCGTCTGAGATCAGCGAGGATACCATCGATCTTCCAAGTTTCAGAAGTCACAGACGTGCGTGACTTCTTGGTAGCCTTGTTTATGGCCAGCATTGCGTGCATTATGTCTGCTCACACTGCGAGTGTTGCTTGCAGATGTCAACCCTCTAGGGACTTGCCCGATGAAGACGGAGGCTGTTCCCTGCATGCCATCACTTCTCCTGGTGCCGCAGCAGCAGAGCATCAGTGCTGGCTCGACAGAGTCCGAGAGGGACGAATCCGGCGATGAGGACTGTGCAGGTGCGTGGATGTTCGTGGCACTTATTATATGCTGTATTATAGCGCTTGCAGCACGATGCTGGACATTGCAGGAGCTTCGGACTTGTCGTTGTTGTGTCTGCTGCTGCTCGGCCTGCCAGCTGTGTCTCCGTGACACGCCTGCCTTGCTTGTCTGCTGCGATCGTGCAGGCATGGCCCGCAGCAGCCCATCAGCACCAGGATCGGTGCTGCCCAGAACGGCAGGAGGAAAAGGCAGCGCCCATAGGTCAGCTTCCAAGCGCAGAAGGCTGGAGTTTGAGGCATCCATGACTGGCGTGCTGCAGCCGTTCAATGCAGTGAAGGTACGCCCAATCTCACATACACATGCTTGTGCAGTGTGTGGCATCAGCAGCTGATGAAGCCAGGCCCGTGGGCATATAACTGCACAGACCCACAGCCATGCTTGGTGGGAGTCACTTTGCATCTTGATGTTAAAGTGGTGATGAAATGTTGATCGTTCCTACATCACAACCACTAGCTTGTGCCCAGATTGCACCCATGCCGCCCTCTGTATGTTGCGCATACGCTTAGCTGAAGTGTGCTTTGCTGCTGCTGCTGCTGCTGCTGCTGCTCTTGCTTGCTCCCCTGTGTTGCTAGAACTATGGCGCTGGCAGGCTGTCGCTGCAGCAGCTCAACGCGAAGATCAAAAACCTTTGCACCAAGGCATGAGATACACGTAGTGGTGTGGCTTTCAGGGGGTGCTCCACACCTTAGCTAGGATTGCATCAGACAGGGTGCTGGTCAAGCCATTTATTGTTTGGTGTTTCGCAACACTTGCATACAACAGGGTGTGTTGTTTAGTTGATATTGATCCAGGAGGTGCTGCGTGGTGATACAAACGTGTTGTGATGGTTTGCAAACAAGAGAGAGCACAGAGGCCTGTTGGCTGTTCTTTCTGAGAGTTCTGTCGCGTCCGCCGTGGGTGCTACACACATATTGCTCCTTGTAGTTCTAACAACCGGCAGTATTATGGCATGTGTGCGGATTGCAACGCTGTCCGGACAGCGTTGCAATGTGCAGCGTCTTCAACTGGGCCGAGGTGTCTGTTGCAGGCAGAGCAGCAGGAACCAACACCGCAACTGCGGTGGCAGCGTGCAGCGGGGTTCGCTGTTGTTTATTTCGTATGTCACAGGCGTGAAGTGTTGCACGAGGCAGCTGCTGCTCCAGCAAGCACAGCCGGGTTGTGGCCAGCTTGCAGCTTTGTGTTATGTGTTGCGGTTTGCTGGTGCAAATAGGCTTGCAGCTGGTGAAGCTTGGTTTGCTGTCTCTGATATCATGCAGGTTTGGGGCGTTCCATTGCAGCCCGCTGCGCCTGGGGGCCAGCACTGTGTTCACAACAAAGCAGACACAGCTTACGAGCTGCATTACACTATCTGTATACGGCGTGCTGCTTTAAACCCACAAGATTCACCATGTTTCCGCAGTCTTGTGCCATGGCTACAGTCATAGCGGCTGTGCACTCCTTGCCTTGCTCGCCTGTCTTGTTTGAGGCGGCTGCATTGCACCACTTGTGTCTTGAGCGTCACTCCGCGCTTTACTTTGAGCGTGGTGTGTTGTCGTTGTGCTGGGTCTTGTGCTGCTGTGAGTGAGCTGTGCGTGCAGCGTCACAACGCTGGTGCGGCTAGCATGGCCAGCATGCAGCAAGTTTGGCTGGCCTGTGATATCTGTGGCTGGTCGCGCAGTGTGCATCTGCATTGCAGGCGACAGCGCTCACTCCAGTACTTCTGCCCAGTTGCATTGCATTCATCCCTTTACTACTAACAGTGTTTACACGGTGACCTCTTTGTCAAACGTCAGGGCAAGGGTGACTCAGGAGCGCAGCTTGGGGGCAGGTTTGAGTTGGACCGTCTGCACTGGTACTGGTATTAAATTTTGCAGGCAGCGGCACTTTCAGCTGTTGCCTGGTTTGTATGCATGTTTTCATGATGCAGTGCGCGCCATGCGTTTGCACGCCGTGTGTTGGACATGGTTTGCAACGTTCTTGGGGTGTGGGGTTGCTTCACCACATCTTGCTGGCTGCTCAGCACGCAGATGTGACGATTGTCAAATGCATGCTGCATCCTTAGCACTGAATCAAGTGCAGCACTGTGATCCCTGTTTTGGTTACATTGCATCACCACCATACCACCAACAAAGCTCGGCTTGCTGCTGCTGTCTGCAATGCTGTCAGGCTTGGTGCTGGGAATTTCTGCTGGTACAGCATGCATTTCCATTGAGGGCACTGGTCATGCAGCCTTCTGCTCGCAGCTTTTGCTGCACGCTTGTGTTGTCAAAGATCCGTTGTGCATGGGAGTTCAGCGTGGGAGCTTGAGAAAAGGGGGAACAACTTCTTGAGTACGTACGAAAGGGCTATTAGCACGGCTGCACGTTGCGAACAGCAACTGGCAGTGCTGTGTGTGTCCAGGTAAGAGCTTACAGGGCACTTCCACCAGGCAGAGTGTCTGTGGCAGGGGCATAACAGCTGTATGTGGCTTTCTAGCTCATGCTGGGGAGATGCAACAGTGCGACAGCAACAAACTAGAAGCAACATGGCATGGGAAGCATGTGTGTGGCTGGGTGCTTTGTGTCGTGTGCACTGCAGTACTTCTTTGGTTTCTGGGCTTGTTGTGGGTTTGTGTTGGCATGGCACTGCTGTGGTTGGTGTGTGCTTTGCATGGGTGTAGTTGCCTTTTCGTTCAACTACTCAGTATGGTATGCCGACGCTTGGCCTTCAGCTGTTTCACCTGATGTTCTGGCCTGCAAAGCATCGCAGCTTTACTGCACACTCTTCTATGTATGTTTCATACGCGTGTACCCCCTGTCAATAATGGGTTCCTGTACTCCTTATTTTTGTGCATTTCCACCATTTGACAGCCGCATAATGCATTCAACACATCCACGATCTGTTTCAGCCTGGATACGCATGTGTGACCATGGTGCTGCAGCACAGCAGCAGCACTGCAGGCTGCAGCAGGGGTGGTCCTTGCTGCACACAGCGCCAGCTGAAGGTGCAGCTACCTTGTTGCAGTTATTCGTCTTCATTCAAGTCTGAATGGTCGAAGGACCTGTCTCTTGTTTGGCTGCTGTGCTTGTGTGTGTTACCTGTGTTTGCGCCAACCTAGCAACGCGCAGCAGCAGCGTGCGCGCAGCGCTTGAAGCGCGCAAGCAACGAAACGTTGCAAGTTGCAAGGGGCAAAGGTGTGTGGTTTGGAGGTTGGATGTAGCCTTGGTAGTAGCGCTAGGCTGCTGCTGCTGGGTGCTGCTCTGCTCATGGATTGAATCAGGTGCAGGACAGGCAGCAGCAGGCGCCTTTATGATTGTATCGCACCGCAAGGTCACCACAGGATTCAGAGCATTCTCTGCTATGCTTGACCTGTATCAGCATAGGAGGTTGAGAGAGGGAGGCAGGTAGATGGCGTGGGTCTTTTGCGCGTGCTGGTTGAAGCATGGCAGCCGTGCTGCTGGTGTTGAAAGGGCAGGTTAGGCGGCCCAACTGGCTAGAAGAACGTGTTCTTCTACTGTATCACTGTTGGTATATGATTGTGATTCATGCGTTTGCAAATGTGGCGCAGTTCTGCTAAGCAGCAAGTCGATCTACTTTGTCGTAGATCTCCTCGTGTAGACGGGTGCTGACATATGTGGTGTCAAGTTTTGCACCAATTTCTGTTGCCATGCCCCATGTCCTGTACAGGGATCAGGGCAGCGCCGAAATGGTGCAATGGCTGGGTATTACCTGGCACCATGGCAGCTCTGCTACCAGGCGATTGCCAGGATCTGTAATGCTGTGGAGTGTTGGTTGGGTGACGTTGGCGTTTGACCTCAGAGTTGTGTGATCGAATTTGAAGCCTCATTGAGACATTTGAAGTTCAATTTTGTTGCCGCAGAACCACTATTACAAAAAAGACGTCAGCGGCATTGTGTTCATCCAAATGCAGCCAAGCTGGTCAGCTTCACCGCATGCCGTGGCAGGCAGCCCAGCAGCAACCGTTGCACGTTGAACGTGCTGCTTGTATGGCAGCTCGGCATAACCACAGACCTTCGGCCGTCAATGGACAAACGCGCGAGTCACGGTTGATCGTCGGGGATCTCCGTGTCAAGTTGTCTTGTGACACAAGTGATGCAACGAAGGCGCATCGCACGCGCTGCGATGCGCGGCCGGCATCCCGGCTGCGTTGAAGCATTTAATACAGCGTTCACGAGTTGCTCTTCGCCGCGTAAGTTACATCGGTTGAATCTTCCGCTGCACTTCACACCGAACCGTTCGGTTGTTTCCCGATATGCCAGCAGGTGAACCTCCCTCAGGCTGCCCCGGTTTCAACCAGGCTGTACACAAAATTCACCATGCTGTATCAAATTCAAGCCAGTTGGTAGCTGGTGCACCATATCTCTGAAGGTGGGGTACCAGACACCGTCTATTGTTTACAAAAGACGTAGTGGTACGTACCACAGGCCACGCAGTCGTTGAAATACGACTTGATGCCAAGCTTGTGTGTTACCGCTGGAGCAGCACCCGGTCGCTACACATCAAGTTAACGCTGTCGTCTCGTCACTCTCGCCCTGCCTCCCCGACCCCAGCGCCCCGCCCAGAACTCAACCACGCACAACACCCTGACACTGTACACGAAACTCCACACTCACACTGCACTTGGTACATCCCAAGCAGAAGCTAGGCCAGCACAGAAGCTACAAGCCCTAGCTATCCTGCAGCTGCTGGCACGGGCCACAGCCGTCTGCTGGGCAGCACACTAAAAGCTCACACGCTGCTTTGCAACCAGCAGCCAGCTGCTTAGTGGTTGGGGGCGGGCCACAGGCAGGTCAGTGGGATGGTCAGACCCTGCAGCAACACAGGCGCAAAAGACAGATACAGCCAGCTTTAGAGGCGGTTTTAGGGTACCTCGCTATCGTTATCGTGATGTAGATGCACAGCAGGAACGCACAAATGAAGCTATCAAATACTTGAGTTGTGGGCATGCAGCAAACTTGCCATCTTCACTGCCACGCCACACTGTCAGTGCCTGCACCATCTTCCAAAGCATCAAATCCTATGGTGCTGCAGGCTGCATTGCAACACCCCCAGCATGTGATATGGCTTGGTTGCACAGCGCCCCCCCCCTGCCCCTACATGCATATGGTTCGCACCTGCACATCCACTGAGCTTGGTGTCACGCAGTGGTTGATGTTGGAGATCCAGTTGTTTGCGCCTGGGTTGCTCAGGTGGTCAGCCAGGTTGGCCAGGGGGCCCTTGCCGGTGGCCTGAGCCTGCAGCGACGCAACACAGCACAGCACACAGCACACAGCAGAGTCAGCACCAGTGTGAGTACAGAACTCGCAGACGATGAACCCCAGTCAGTAGATGCCCTCATTCCTTGCCAGCAGTAACAGGTCGTAGACACAACTTCATCATAATCGTAGCCTCAGCTCTAAGCCATCGCTGCCACAGCTGCCAGCACTGCTGTAACACACCGATGATGCTCACACATTTGCACCAGCAGCCTCCCTACCAACCACGCCGCCTCCCGCACACGCTGCCAGCCCGCGCTGCGCACCTGCACCACGAATGACATGAAGGCGATCATGGCAATGCGGCCGTTCTTGATCTCCTTGGTCTGCAGCTCCTTCAGGTTGCCCTTGCTGAAGCCCAGGGGGTCAAAGATGCCACCGGGGTAGCCCATCTCGGGGTTGGGCACCTTGTTGCCCTTGAAGATGGGGTCCTGCGGGGTTGTGATGATGAACACAGTAAAAAAGCAGCGTGACAACAGGTTGAGGTGATGACAGTGATAGTACCTGTTGGGGACTGCCGCAGGTGCGTTTGTGGGCAGGGGGGGGCAAAAGCAAGGGCCAGAGTGCATGTGAGCGTACTCCATCTGTCCAGGTGCTACAAACTGGATGTGCTCACACACTGCGGCATCAGCTGTGCAGTGCAGATGGTGCCTGTGTCAGCTAGATACAGAAGATCCTGGCAAGATCTTGTTCCATTGCTGCGTGATCTAACCAGCATCGCGCAGTCAGTCTGCCATGTTGATGCTGGTCTTTGCAACAGTGACACAGCAGCTGTTATCAGCATGTACGCCTCAAGTGTTCAGTGTGCAACTGCACTGTCATTGCTGCTGCTGCTGCTGCAGCTGCTGCGGCTGCCGCAGATTTCGTTGCACAGTATTCTTGCATGGCCGGCGGAACTATTACAATCTACATGCAGCGGCTCTGTGTATGCTACCACTGGTTGAATATGCACAGAGGCTTGCCGTGCTGTCCCCCACTTGCCACCATTGTCACTGCGCTGGCACAGGCTGCTGCTGCTGCCACTGCTCTACTCCTTGCTGCTGCACTTGGTGACACAGCACAGCTTGCCAGTTCCACAGCTGCAGCTGGCTGCCTGCTCCTCCAGTTGTCCCAGCAGCATCGCCCAACCCACACTACCACTAGCTACATGCTCACCCCAGAACCCACACTGCTGCTGAGCTGCATGCGCCCTTCCAACAACCAGATACAACCAAACCCTGTGTTCTGCTTATGTATTGCTGCTGTACCTTTTCAATGCATGCCAGTGCCCACACCAAAGGAGTAACAGGCCACCTGCTCCCTGCGTCTCACCTCGTTGACGGAGCCGAAGTTCTTGTAGTCCTGCCACCTGCGCACCTCCACCCAGTGCATGAGCAGGAACTCCCAGGCCAGCAGACCGCCCATGTTCACGTTCTGGAAGGGGCCTGGCAGGTTCTGGGGCTCGCCGGCCTCATACCAGAACACGTCAGGGCGCAGGATCTCCTGGCCCAGCACACCGGCCACGCCAAGCATGGCCCAGCGTGCGTGCACCAGCTCGCTCTGGCGGTACCTGCAGAAGCAGCGCCCTGGGTTCAGCTGCTTGACGTTAACTCTGCTGACGTTTGTCTAATGACATTGTGACGAGTACCGACTGCTGCGTGAAGGTAGCCAACCCAGCTGCTGATGACACATCTCCCCTGCTGCCTGCTGTGCTGATCCTGCTGCAAGTGAGATGCACTCACCACTTCAGTGCCACTGGGTCAGCGCCCAGACCCAGGGGGTCGAAGCCTGCAGAATACAATTCAACAAGTAAGAAATGCATTCTAGTCGCGTGTATCCGCTGCTATTGAAAACGCGGGTGACTCCATGTGGCATGCGCGGACGCTGCTCACCGTAGTCACCGGCCAGCTCGCCATTGAGGTAAGCTGGGGCCTCGACTGTGGGTGCCCAGAGCTTGCGATCAGCTGCTGCGCGGCACACGAGGGCACCACGGGAGGGAGCAGCCCTCACGCTGCTCCTGCCTGCCGCAGCAGAGAAAGCCTTCTGTGCCTGCAGAGCTGCCATTTTGATGAGTGTACAGGGTGACTGACCGCTGCTCGGCTCACAGGACTGTAATTATGAAGTTGATCTCCACGATGAGAACCCCAAACCCTTGACCTGGGGATATTGTTTGGATTTGAGCTGCGTTTCTGCCCAGAGCGCGTATCAAAGTCTTCAGTACCTTTAAGGGCAGGTTTGAAACATAAATCTGCTTCTGGCTGCTGCCTTGAGCACGCATCCTATTCCTGGCTCGTCAGGCACACGGCACCATTCCGCAGGAAACGGTTGCTGGCTTCTGAATAGCGTAATTGATTTCCTCCTGCATGCTTGCAACTGCATATATCTCGCCTAGGCACTAGCTAACAATGGGATCATGTCTACGCTATGTCAACACACTACCTGGATAGGGAGCTGCTGCCAGGAGTGACTTGCTCGACAAGCAAGTGATGTGGCGTGCTACAGGGATCACCGATGTATCAAGCAGCCTGACTGTTGTATCATCGCAGCATGGGCAGTCATTGCACAGTATGGTGTTGAGTCTTTTTGGCAATAAGCAATGCCGTGTCATTCTCACTGTGTTGCGGCAACAGCAGCTGCAGATTTGCGCCATAAAGGCCATCGCAGGCGAAACTGAAAGTGGCATTCAGTGTACCTGTGTTCAGTGTACCTGTAAACAACCTGCAACGCTGTTGCAGTGCCACTCCTGCAGTGCATGGCCAGTGATGCTCAGCAGTAGTACTATAATCACTGGACTTCAGAGCCACATAGCATCTGATGCTGCACAGCAAAGTCACTCAAGGCTTGCTGCAATGTTAAGTAAGTTTGCTTGTAAAGTTTTGCATTTTTCATATCATTGCAAACATGATGCAGCAGATGCAACACTCACATGGCTAGATTGGGGCCCCCGCCACCATGGCTGATCATGCTTCAACATCTACTTCTCCTTGCTAGTTGCTTCTAGTATTGCTTAGCAGGGCTGACATAGAGTCTTATCACAGAAGATAAGGTCATCATCATCATCATCATGTTACCCATTAAGCCATAGCATCAACGCCATCGGCCCCGCGCCCCTCAGGAGCGGAAGAAAGAGGGAGCACTGCTCCATTGTGTTTGCAATTATTACGCACATCCCAAGCTTGGACAAGATACTCAGCAATGCTCCTAGATATCACTCGGCACACACCCCTACTACCCCAAATATCATCAGAAACAAAACACAACAACTTAGTGGATGCATAAGTCAACGACAACACATTGCGCAATTTTTCAGCGCCGCCAGCAACATCACGCAAAACAGACCGAATTTCATCCAGCATAGTATCCCTCTGAGCAGAAGTAGCGGGACAATCAAACATCAGATGTGACAAAGACTCAACACCCTGACCACAAGCAGGACATGCTGTGTTAGAATCAGCTCTGCTGCCGCCATAACGACTGGTACGCTCATGCACGCAAAGACAGCCCATTCGAACACGCATCAGCAACTCAATACCACGCGTTGGCGCACCAGAACACAAAAAGGGCCTAGCCCTTTTAAAACGCATGGCATCAGCATGTGTAGGGTGCACATGCGTGATGTAACGGCTCAAAGTAGAGTGCTGCAGTGATTCACAAACAATTCTGTCTGCATGCAGCTTCCTGACCTGACGGTTGATGTGATTCTTGCACGCATTAGCTCGATCAGCCGCCGCCTCAACATCCACACCATACTTGCAAAGCAAACTCTGCACATACTTATGCCAAGGTGTCACCGCAACAGCACCACTAGGGCGCTTCCACTCAGCTGAGAAAACCTGACGTGGCAAACGCGAATTCTGCATACGCTGAACCCTAAAGTAATACTCCATCGCCCTCTGATGAAGCCACATGTGCAATGGCTTCACACCCCATTCAGCCAGAACAAGTGAAGTGCAAGGGCGCTCCTTGCCACAACGCATTGAGCACTTGATGATGTCAGTCTGCACTTTGTCAATCTGTTGCAGTTGCCTTGCAGTTGACGGAAACCAGACCTCACTGCCATATTCAACAATCGGGCGAACGCATGTAAGCAGAATGATACGCTTTACTTCCACGCTGATGAGCCGGCTCTTCCAAACTGGCATGAGCCCACCCTTCACACGATGCACTTTTGCCAACATCTTCTCAAAGTGCGTATTCCAGTTGCAGGCATTGTTGAACCACAGGCCAAGGTAGCAGTACTCTGATACAACAGGCACAGGCACACCATTCCAAATGATGCCAGAGTCAGCCAACTGGCTGGGCTGTCTAGCTGGTGAGACATGCATGACAGCAGACTTCAAGCTATTCAGCTTGAACCGCCACTTACAACTGTATTCATAAACTGTTGCAGCCACAGCCTGAACCTCAGCCAGAGATCCGCACACAGCAACAAAGTCATCAGCCTGCATGGCTGCCACAACCTGACCAGCAGGTTCGTCACAAGGGCCCATAAGGGTGATGCCAGGGTGCTTTGCATGCACCTCATGCAGCAGATCATCAATGAAGTACAGGTACAGTGCGGGGGAAATAACATCGCCATGACAGATACTAAGTCACTTTGCAGTGAACTGACAAAGTAACACATACAAAAACAATAACTGTGTCAGAGCTGCGATGCATGGCAGCATCAGTGTCTGTTTCGGTGACATCTGCTGTCATGCACTGGTTGACATCCGGGCGCCGTGTCGCAAACAGCAGGCAGTCCGACTGCCATGCCATGGCCTCGATGGAAGCCACCTCAACATGACACCCACTGCTGCGCCACAGCAGTAGCTGCTAGAGTGCTGCTGCATATTCACAGCAGTAAGCGGCTTACTCGGTTAGTCCACCGAGTGTTTCACTCATGCTGTGCTACCATATACGGCACTATGTAAAATCTGATACGCCGTATCCTGGCAGAATGCTGCTGTCATGATGCTGGTGACGATATGAAGCTGCCAGAATGCATGACAGCACACACCCTGCCAGAGCAGAATCTGCTGTGGCCGACAACAACACAACTTGATTGCTGCACACATCAGCGCCTCTCCAAAGGAGCTCGTACCGCCAGCAGCGTGCCGCACAACAATGCAGGTCATGCAGTGCTGCTGTAGTGTGTCGATGCACCCCCGCAAACGTCTATGCAATCAGAGTGCATAAACCCCAAAGCTGAGCAAGACGATGTGCTTGCCATGAATAATGCGCGTGCCCCAAAATGCATGGTGAAATGAACCCAGCATGTTTACATGCCAGATGTAGTGATGATGACCAACCGAGTGCCTGCAGATGTTGCATGGTGACCAGCTGTACAGCAGAACATAGATATACGTAACACGTGCAACTGTTAGACTGATATACACAGTACGCTGACCAACTAAAACGAGGTTCTGCCAGTATGCTGACATATGTGTGCATATGCCGGCATGTCTGGGCAGCAGGACAAATCATAGCCGTTTTCCTGCAGTAATGCAAATGCTTGGCTGTACAGAGAATATCACACTGCGTCTACTCCGCATCGTCCCTGCCACCTCCTGCAAACTGCTACCCCCTGCACCCCTGCCAGTTGTGTGCAGTCACAATGCACCCACACTGAAGAGTGCTCAAAGAATGCACCTCTGCCGCTGCAAGCAAAAAGAGAAAGAATAATCAAGAAAGGAAGAAGCCCCCGGTGCTGCAGTGTTTTTTGCCTGATCATCTTAATCATGGTGGTCACAGGCGTCATGGTATGTCTGCCACGTAATCAGAGGTGTATACAATGCACCCATGTACCCACTGCTTGCTCCTCACAAGCTGTTGCAGCACACCCATTCATCCATGCACAGTGCAAGACATCTTGCCGACACCCGAGCTCATGACAACAGCAGTGCAAACGACAGTCTACGTGTGATGGAGATCGCCAGGACTGATCGTACAGCAACTTCTCCAAACAGCATCAAGGGTATGGCTGGCCAATGCACCAAGTGAGGCTGTTGTGTAGCACAAACTGAAAGCAGCAGCACTGCTCGGTTGTCAGCGTCAGCGCTGTAGCAGCGCCATGCCACACACCGCTGCCAGATCTCCAGCTGGCGTCTCACTTCAGAGCTCCGCTGTGAAACAAAGCACATCGGCTAGCGGGATGTGCATCGGTGTTCAGCGCCTCGCTTGCCTGTAGGTGTCCCATGCATTCCACATGCGGTTGCGCTGGCCAGCAGTGAACTGATTCATGCAGCTGCAGCAGCAGACAGCAACAGTTGAACCAGGTCAGCTGAAGCATCTGCCATAGCCAACCAGCTGCCCATACACACAAAGCACAGCAGACACAAATAGCCGCGGTCACTGCAGTTGATGCTATGCACCTATTCTCCCCTGTTGCACTTGCAGGACCAACCAAACCATAGTCTCCAAATCGTCTATATGCAAGTATGCTGAGAGCTGTTTTTTAAAAGCCAGTCGAAAGTTAGTTACCTGTCGAAGGAATAGTCCATGTAGTTGCGCACAGGGTCCCTGCGGCCGTCCCCTGGGCAGCTGTCACGCCAAACAGGGCAGCCAGATGCTGCTGATGCCTCTGCTGGTGTGTCGTCAACCTGATCACCGCCCCAGTTGCAGCCGTTAGTAAAGGTGTGGTACAGCCCTGCGTAAACATGCGGAGATAGGGTAAGGGTTAAAGATGTGCAATTACAACAGACAGGCAGCTGCTCGTGTGCACGCCAGCAGATCCATGTGATTTGCTGGGTCAAGCCAGCCATGCTGCTGCTTATTTGACTGAGGTCACGCACCAGGCACAGTGTCAGCGCTACTGCAGATGAACAGCCACCAACACTTACAACGTTACAGGTATTGCTACTGCTGCTGCTGCACCCACCTAGCCAATGCCCAACTTCATGCACCACAGTATTGCCCAAGTTGTAGTTGCTGGCTGTGCCGCCTGGCAGTGTCGCAGTGCGCACAACCACCCCATCCAGAGCTGAACTGGGGCTGCCGATCTGATAGTCCCACGGGAGCGTGGCCCAACCCAAAAGGCCGTCGCCCAATGCCCACGTGTATATGTTGAGGTCTGCTGCTCCACCCCTGCGTAGCTGTCGCTTCATTTCGTATTCTGCTTGGCTGCCCGCGCCTGCTGTGTAGAGGTACTGAGACGCGGCGCGGTATGTTAGCGCGCCACCCAGCTCAAAGGAGAAGCCGTGCTTGTTAAGAGCTGAGTTCAAGACCTGTTGTTGCAGAGCACGGCATACAAACAGGGCAAGGGCGTTAGCAGGGGCACCGTGTGGTCGCAGCGACAGCGACAGCGCAGCAGTGGTTGACAGCACTCACAGCAGACAGGATTCAAAACGTCTTATAACATGAATCTTACAACACAAGAAGCCTCACAGTGCTGCAGGAGTACACCTAGCTGTGCATGCTTTGCTCACCGACATCTGTCTGTCAATCTGGTATATGTACACCCCTCCCTGGCCAGCATGTGTCACGATGTGGAAGTAGACTGTTATAATGCGTCTACCACCCGCCTGCCGCTGGCTCGTCCTGACCCTTGCTGCCTCAGCTGCTATGCTGCCATCCTCAGCAGCAGCAGCTGCAGCAGCGCTGGCGCGTGCAGCGCGTGCTACCATGAGGCGCTTGAGCTGCCGCTCTACTGCTGCACGTTTGCTGCTGCTGCCCTCGCGGGCACTGCAGCGCCTCCAGCCTCCTGCAGGAGCTGGGTCTGCTGCTGCAGCAGCAGCCACTGCAGTGGCAGCTGGTATGTCTGTAGGGATGGGTGCTGCAGCTTGCAGGAGGGCCGATGCTGCAGATGCCACTTCTGCTGCGATGGCTGGGTCGACAGTAGCAGGCGGTGCTGCGATGCTGCCTGCTGCAAAGATAGGCTGTGCAACTGAAATGTTACTTGCTGGTTCTGTTGAAGCTGCTGCAATCGTTGCTGGCTCCTGCTGTGCTGGAGCTTCTACTGTTGACGTCTCCTGTGGTGGCTGGGAGACATGCTCTGCTGCTGCATCTGGTACCGTCTGGTTGGCAGCAGAAGCTTGCTGCAGCTGCCTGGAAACCAGTGTATGGTGCACTTTGTGTGCTGCTGCTGTGTGTGCTGCCCATACAGAGCAGACAGCAAGCAGCAGTGCTAGTCTGTGCATGCTGTACCACTGCTGTACTGCAGGTGGTTGCTAGCTGTTGTGTCTGAAGCAAGATGTTCTGCACACGCCTGCAAAGCGCATAGCACAGGCATACGTTAACGAAGATATACAGATGCTATTTAGCAAGCTGAAGGCTCACAACAAGCGGCTTTTCATCAACTGCTCCCTTGATCGGGAGGCTGCCTGCACCTTGACCAGGCAGGCACAACTGCTAGTACGCACGTTCCTCGCCCGCCAAAATCGTGCACATCAGCGAAAACTAAAGGCAAGTTATGAGCTAAAGGCGCACTCATGACGACCCGGAGCTGCAAGAAGTGATGGGGAGGGGCAGCCCAACACACGCGCACTGGATGCCATCCCACATATTCACCTTGACAGTCACAGATCAAAACACTTGCATCCAGCTGCTAGACGTTTGCATCTATTGAGGGCCGGTGACAGTTCGCCGAGTCTTCCCGGTGTATGTATTGCAATCATATTGAGCACGAGCAAGGTTGTTGGACACAGCTATAAGTGCATCTGGATTGAGCGGCATCAAACTCCTGGCGTTGCGATAACCCGCTGAACATCTCACCCCGGGCTTTGGGCGACTCTGCCCCCGGGGGTTTGAGGGCCCATGATGAGGCACATAGCGCATTCTCACCACCGCAAGACGTTCATCAAATGAACTTTGAGATCATTTCACGGAGTAGCTTCACTGCGCTCTAATCAGGAACACCCCGCAGTGAACACGTACAATCCACCCCTTCAACAACGGCCCAGCCAGATCCGCAATATGTCCATTCAAACCTTCACACGCGTCTTAATCAGAATCTAAGCACGAATGCTGTCTCCGGTGTGCCCTGTACCGGCAGTGCCAGTAGTGCCACTGCACTTGCACTGCCTGAGGCAGGCGCGTCACCAGCACTGCTGAACAGGCAGGCCAACACTGTCAGTGGCTGCCACACAAGGATGCACACAATTTTATCTGTACGAAATCCGTATACAGCCTTTTGTCATCAACAGCGCTGTTGGCGTCTATTTGCATGACATGCAATGCAAGGACAACTGTAAAGCCAGCATGCACAGACTGTGCTGGCTGGCACATCACACTAGTGGCAGCAGACCAGCGTGCCATAACCAGGGCAGTAGTTGACTGACAAATGCCGACGCCTCAAGCCCCACACTGCTGTCAGTGTGCTGCCTATACCAGTTGCTTGCCGCAGGCACTCGCGGCGTACAGCAGCCCCTGCACTATCCAACATATAGTCACAGGTGCTAGGCAAAGTGCTAGGCAGGGTTCAACGTGGCCAAGTCCCGCTAGGCAGCGGCCAGCCTAGCAACGCTAGACTATCTAACATATAGGTCAGACTTGCTTGCAAAAAATGGCCGTCTTTAAGCCGTGTTCCTCCCGAAACTTACTATTTTGAAGTGATATTGGAGAAACTATGCCTGGTGAGGGGGATGACGGGGTTGGCAAAATGCACCCAAAACCGGGGTTGGCAAAATGCCCTCAAAATGCCATCAACTTAGTTCAGGTACTCCAGATTAGCTTACGCGCCATTTCCGTAGGGTCGAAAGCGCCTATTCACGAAGCGGTGTCTGGTGTCACTCATCATCATCAGCTTCAGTATCATCGCGAGCAGCAGCAGCCGCTAAGACGCTTCCAGACATCCCAAAGCATATCAGTACACCAATGCGAGCCTCCCAGGCGCCGCCAGCGCCCGCCAGCTCCTGCCTAGCATCTGCCTAGCACCCTGCACTATCCAACGCATTTCTCAAATGTTTTGCACCACATGCTGATGCCGAAAAGTGCTAACACTGGTAGCCACTGCCGAAGAATGTACAAATCATCTCAGCTGGGCCCCTCTCCAATCAGCTAATGCGCTCGCGCAAGCTGAGCCTTCAGCCGACCTACGCTGCTGACAATGTCAGCATACGCTTGGCTATTCGCAGCAACCTTGGGCTTCAAAAGCTGCAGCGCTGCTTCTAACGCAGAATCTATACTGACTGCACCCTGCTGCTGTTGCTGCTGCTGGTCTCCTGCTGCCGCAGGACCCGTCAGCTTGTGAACTGTTACTAACATGCCAATGCATCCTGTTATAACGTCATCCAGCTGCGCACCGTCCTTGGCAGCTGCTGCTGCAGCTGCCGCAGCTGCAGCATCTGTTGGCTCCAGCTGCTGCTGCTGCTTCTCTAGCTGCTGTGTGGCGCGTATGCGTGCAACCATGCCACGCGCCTCTGCTGTTGCGTCTCGCACAAGCACAGCAGCAGGTGGCTCGTCAGCTGCTGCACCTACTGCTGCAGCAGTACCAGCTCCTGACACCCCATCAGTATCAGCAGCAGCTGCTGACGCTGCTGCTGACACTTGCCGCGACAGTGGCGCCAAACCTGCTGCTGCTGCTGCTGCTGGAGCTGCTGCTCCAATGCTGGCCGCAACCGCTGGGCCAGCTGCAGCAGCGTCCCCTGTTGCAGCTGGTGCGCGCACTGCAGCTGCAGCACCGTTCGCAGCGGCAACTGCTCCTGCCGCTGCAGGTGCTGCTGCCGCAGCAGCTGCCTTGGCTGCTAGCGCCTGTTGCTGCTGCAGGTGCGGCCTGCTCTGCAGCCGAGCCAGCAGCGCCTGGAGCTCACTGTTGATTGACTGCAGGCTTGACAGAACAGTTGCATAGCTGGCCTGGAATGTGTCAGCAGGTCTGCTGGTGGCCGGGTCCAAGTGGCCGCCTGACTCTGCTGTACTGTTCATGCTGCGCAGATTTGATAGCAGCCCCTCTTTACGGTCCAGCACACCTGCAGAGAATGTGATAGGGACAGTATGGTGTTTAGTTGTTTGCGTGATTCTAGCACAGGATGCTGGCGATCCAGCACACCTGCAAAGGATGTGATAGGGACAGTAGAGCCCACATGGTGTACACAGCTTGCGTGATGTGCTGGTGCAGCTAGTGCAGGATTCTTGGCGAATGGGCGGTCATGCCAGCCATACAAGCAAGTTGATAATAAAAATGCAGTATACTGCAGCTGCATTGCCATGCAAGCAGCCAAAAAGCACAAGCAGGCCAACATCCCTACTGTGCAAGCCCCCACACAGTAATGCAGTCACAGTACAAACCCCGCACCTTGAAGCTCTGTCAGCAGCTGCTGGTCAGTCTTGCCGTCATCTGGCAACCGCAAGCCGCCAACTGCTGCTGCTGCTGCCCCAGCCAACCCCCCAACACCAGCCAACCCACCCAACCCCGCAGCACCACCAGCAACATGGTGTGCCAGCCCATGACCAGCTGCTGCTGCTGCCGCTGCTGCCTGAGCTGCTGCAGCTGCATTATGGCTTGCCGCAGCTGCTGCTGCTGCCGCTGCCAGCTGGCGCCGCCGCGCTAGTGCTGCCTGAGCTGCTGTGCTTGTGAGCGCTGCTGCTGCTGCTGCTCCGGGCACTGGCCGTCCGTTGAGCAGCTGAGGGGAGTGCAGCATGCCCGTGAGTGGCAGGTTCTCTGAGGGGTCTATGGGCATGACGTCAGTGTCGCGCACCACCTCTGTCATCAGCTCAGACCTGCGGTTTGACAGCAGGGTTCAGAGGTTGCAGCAATCGCAGAGCCAGATCAGGCCTCCAATGACCACACGCAAGGTATCGGACTAGAGAAAATGGATGGAAGTCACATAGCTGGGTGGAAGGGATCCTTGACATGAGTTCTATGCCTTGTTGACACACGCTGCAGTAAGAGGTACATTATTGCTGATGAAACTTGTAAACGATACACGTGGGGTCTTTTTGAAGTGCACGCGGTGCTTCATCTACTGGTCAAAGTGACGCCGCCATGCAAGCTGCCAAACAAGGCGCGGCCCCAAACTTGCAAGCTGCAACGACTAAATCACACAACTAAAACCGCAGCTGCAAGACGATAAGACCTGATACACCCGCGCGTCCCCACGTGTTGAACTGCACACGGTACTTGCTGGACTTGATGGTCAGGATGATGCCATCATGCAGGCTGCTAAACAAAGAACGGCTCCCAACTTGCAAGCTGCAACACCGAAAACTGCAGCTGCAACAACATAAGCCATACTACATCCGCACGTCCCCACCTGTTGAACTGCACGCGGTACTTGCTTGACTTGATGGTCAGGATGATGCCATCATGCAGGCTGCGTGTGCCGGGGTGTCGCGCCACCACTGCCTGCGCCACCTTGAGGGGACGCGGCAGCTCCGGAGGCACCTCCATGCCTAGGCCGGCAGCCTCATATGCAGCACGCACGCGCTCCCTGTGCATGCATTAACGCGGCAGCAGCAGCAGCAGCAGCAGCGCCAGCAAACAGATTGCCGTCAGTTGAGGGGACGCGGCAGCTCCGGAGGCACCTCCATGCCCAGGCTGGCAGCTTCATACGCAGCACGCACGCGCTCCCTGTGCATGCATGAACCAAGGAATGCAGCAGCAGCAGCAGCAGCAAATAGGTGGCGGTCAGCAGGAGCAGTGCTGCGCACTAATGCATGTACAAATGCATGAGTGTTGAGTGCATAAGATTAGCCGAGGTGGCACCTCCATGCCTAGGCCGGCAGCCTCATATGCAGCACGCACGCGCTCCCTGAACATGCAAAAATGCGGCAGCAGCAGCAGCAGTAGCAGCAGCAGCAAACAGGCTGCCGTCAATTGAGTGCACTGCGGCAGCTCCGGAGGCACCTCCATGCCTAGGCCGGCAGCCTCATACGCAGCACGCACGCGCTCCCTGTGCATGCATGAATGAAGGATGGATGCAGCAGCAGCAGCAGCAGCAAACAGATTGCCGTCAGTTGAGGGGACGCGGCAGCTCCGGAGGCACCTCCATGCCCAGGCCGGCAGCCTCATACGCAGCACACACGCGCTCCCTGCGCATGCATAAATCAAGGAATGATGCAGCAGCAGCAGCAGCAAACAGGTGGCTGTCAGCAAGAGCAGTGCTGCGCACAATGCATGTAACAATGCATGAGTGTTGAGGGGACACGGCAGCTCCGGTGGCACCTCCATGCCTAGGCCAGCAGCCTCATACGCAGCACGCACGCGCTCCCTGTGCATGCATGAAACAAGGAATGATGCAGCGGCAACAGCAGCAAACAGGTGGTCGTCAGCAGGAGCAGTGCTGCACACTAAAGCATGTACCAATCCATGAGTGCTGAGTGCATCAGGTTAGCCGAAAAAGCACCTCCCATGCCCAGGTTGGCAGCTTCAAATGCAGCACATACGCACTCCCTGTGAGGGTTGCAGCGGCAGTAGCGGCACAACAGAAGCGCACAAGGATTCCAAGCAAAAACCTGTGCCAAACCCCCACCTGTAGGCCTCCAGCTTGAGTCGCTCCTGCTTGAGGTAGTTGAGGCATAGCTTGTTCAGAATACATTAACTGTTACGCAGTCACATCTGCAAGCCAACCCGCACCTGTATGCCTCCAGCTTGTGTCGCTCCCGCTTGAGGTAGTTGAGGCATAGTTTGTTCATAAACTATTACGTTGTCACATCTGCAAGCCAACCCGCACCTGTATGTCTCCAGCTTGTGGCGCTCCTGCTCGAGGTAGTTGAGGCTCAGCCGTCGCGGATATGTGAAACAAACCTTTTGCATATCCGCGCTGACTGCACCACCACCATCTGCCAACCTATGCCACTGCAGCAAAGCGCTTCGAATAGGCATTCCAAGCACAACAACCTGTGTCAAATAAACGAAAAACAAGCCTGCACCTGTATGCCTCCAGCTTGTGTCGCTCCTGCTTCAGGTAGTTGAGGCTCAGCCGGCGCGGCATGCCAGCAGCGCCACGCAGCACGCTCCACTCGCAGCGGCTGAGGTGCGTCACGTGGCCCAGGCCCAGGCCATCTAGCATGTCCTGGTGGCAGGCACAGTGGCAGCGTGCATGGCGTGTGATTTGCGCAGAAGTATACATTGTATAGGCGGAGCAGAGCGTGAGGTGCTGGTAGCGGCTGAGGTGCGTCACGTGGCCCAGGCCCAGCCCATCCAGCATGTCCTATTGGCAGGCAAGGTCACAGAGCAGGCACACTTTGTATGAGCAAAGCAGAGCGTAAGCTGCCATCCATGCAGCATGTCCTGTTGGCCGGCAGAGCAGCAGCGTGCATACACAGAGGTACATGATTCATGAGCAACGCAGGGTGTGAGCTGCTTGTAGCGGCTGAGGTGCGTCACGTGGCCCAGGCCCAAGCCATCCAGCATGTCCTGTCGGCAGGCACACATAAACAGCAGGTACACTTTGTATTTCAGCGAAGCAGAGAGTGAGCTGCTTGTAGAGGGCTGAGGTGCGTCACGTGGCGAAGACCCAAGCCGTCCAGCATGTCCTGTTGGCAGGCAAAGTAGCAGCGTGCATGGCATGCGCATTGCGCAGGAGTACGTAGTGCACAGCAGAGCGTTAGCTGCTTGTGGCGGCTGAGGTGGATCACGCGGCCTGGGCCCAAGCCATCCAGCATGTCTTTTTGGCAGGCAAAGCAGCAGCGTGCATGGCATGTGCACTGCACCGAGGTTTCATAAGCAAAGCAGAGTGTGGGCTGCTTGTAGTGTCTGAGGTGTGTCACGTGGCCAAGGCCCAGGCCGTCCAGCATGTCCTAATGTGGGCATCACGCTTGCATACAGACATTTCAAATACAGCAAATGATGGGCGCTCACCTGCATCTCGCTACGCATGAAGTAGGGCCTGTCGATGGCGCTGTAGTGCCACACGCTTGCATACACACACACTCCCCCAGCCTCATTGGACATTGCAAGCATGATGCAATGCGAACCATGCAACAAATTATGGTGCTCACCTGCATCTCGCTGCGCATGAAGTAGGGCCTGTCGATGGCACTGTAGTGCCACTCGTACATCACCCAGCGCTGCACCGCAGTGCTGTGGATCATGTGCCGCAGCTTGGCCTCCGCAGGAGCGCACATCTCAGACACCTGGACAGGCAGTGGTATGACAAGGCGGGGACCAGCATGTTCATGAGTGTGCATCGACACAACTACCGTGTTGGGTGACGTGCTTGGTCCATCATAAACATGAGTGACAAGGCACACGGCCTACATTGAGTCTGGCTGCTCATGCTCCAGACAACCACTGTTCTTTGGCCACATAACTACACAAATGATGGCAAGATATGGATCATGTGCCGCAGCTTGGCCTCCGCAGGAGCGCACATTTCAGACACCTGGACAGGCAGTGATATATGACAAGGCGGAAAAACAGCATGTTCATGAGTGTGCACTGACAATCTTACCGTGTTGAGTGACGTGCTTGGTCCATCATAAACATGAGTGACAAGGCACACGGCCTACATTGAATGTGGCTGCTCATGCTCCAAGACAACCACTGTTCTTTGGCCACATAACCACATAAATGATAGCAAGTTATGGATCATGTGCCACAGCTTGGCCTCCGCAGCAGCGCACATCTCAGACACCTGGACAGGCGGTCATAAATGACAAGGCGGGAGAACGGCACTTTGATGAAGGGGCACTGCCAAAGGAAGCTGTGAAGCGACTGATGTACAGCACGTGGCGCCTGTGGGCTGGAAGACCGAGTACGCGTTGCTGATGTGTAATTGGCAACATGG
>CADDIJ020000400.1:0-27851 GCA_902809745.2 Tetradesmus lagerheimii | reverse complement strand
TTCCATGTAATACGACAAAACAGAGTCAACAATAGTCTGAACTTGTCTCAACAGTAGCTGTAGCCAGTCGCATTACGCTATTGCTTTTCAAGTTACTGATGTGTGTCAAATCAGTGCAGCAGCTTGGCACACACCTCTGCTGGCAGCATGAGAGCCTGGCAAGCATATCAGCAACGCCACGGCGCCGAGTTGATGAGCAACGCAAGAGAAGCAACACTGCTGAAGGACCAGATGGCAGCATCGTGCGTGTTGCAGCTGCGTGACTGCCGTTGTCAGTGCTGGGGTGCTCATCTACTTCAAGAGAATCATGCACGCGCATGCGGCACGCCACCATGCCCGTATCACAGGCGCCTTTGCACAGTGCAAGACACACGTGTTCTGTCAACAATCCCTGCACTGCAACGAACCACAACTCACCCGTGCCTGCCCGCGCAGTGATGCTGTGGGCCTGCGCGGCTTGCGCTGATTGCGCGGCGCCGGCTGCTGCTGCTTGCGCCTGCCACGCCCGCTGCGCGTCCCCCTGCCCCTGCTTTCCTCAGGTGCCACTCCACTTGCATCTGCCCTGTCCCTGCCCTTGCCGGCGAGCTGCTGCTGCTCTTCCTGCGACGCTGCTGCCGCTGCTGCTGCTGCCATGTCGCTTGCGAGCTCTGCCAGCTCCCCTGCTGCTGCAGAGCCTGCACCACCGCCGCTGAACAGTGGCTGAGGCACCATGAAAGGTTGGCCTGCAGCCAGCAGCAGCAGGACCAGCAGCACCGAGGTTACCAATAGGGTACATGAAAGTTGGAGCAGCGGTTGCAGATGATCACACCTCAACTGCACACCAGCTGCAGTGCAGTCTTGTTGCAGATTCAAGCTACCAATCTCAATCTCTTCTCAACTCTGCCAGCAACCAACAGCAGCACCTCCCCAGAAGCACATTCGCACAATCCCCGTATCTCCATCCATACGCTGCCGCACGCTACGCCGGGAGGCAGGTGTGCCCTCGGGGCCGTCGCCAGTGCCTGATCACGCTACCAATCTCTCAACCTCAATCTCATTTGCCTCCTACCACAGCAGCAAATCCCAAGATGCACATCCACATTGAATGCATCCCCTTACCTCATCCATGCGCTGCCGTACACTGCGCCGCGAGGCGGGTGTGTCCTCAGCATCATCCCCAGCGGTCAAGCTACCAATATAAATCTAGATCTCATTCACCTCCTACCACAGCAGCAGCTTGATGCACATGCACAATCCCCTTACCTCCATCCATACGCTGCCGCACGCTACGCCGGGAGGCGGGCGTGTCCTCGGCATCATCGCCAGCGCCTGCGCTGCGCTTGCCCAGCAGCACCACACTGCGTGGCGGCTCGCTGGCACTGTGCGTGCGCAAGTGCGGCGAGCTCAGACCTGGGCCTGATGTTGCAGCAGCACAGCACATGCAACACATCAGTGATCACAATATACATGCAGGCGCGGCGCTTGCCAGCAGCACGAAACTGCGCGCGGCTCACTCGCGCTGTGCGTCCGCAAGTGCGGCGAGCTCAGACCCGGGCCTGATGTTGCAGCAGCGCAGCAAAGACACCACCTCAGTCGTATATAAATACATGTGAGCAGCAGGCCGGCTAATAGCAGGACAGCAAAGCGATAACACAGAGCACCGCACATGCAAATGAGCAGACACATGCCTGTAGAGTTGTACAGCATACATGTGTGGAAGTCATGCACACATGAGACGCATCTGCACATGAAAGGTGCATGCCACCTAGCACGACAGGAAGGGGCAGCTGGCGCCATACAAAACGCAACCCGCATCATCCTCCGTCCCAACCAGTAGTAGATCTAATAAAAAAGCACCTGTAATCAATAATAACAAAAATGACGCCTCACCTGCCAGCTCAGATGCATCCATCAGCTCTGGCTCCTCATCACTGCCGCCCTCCCCTTCACTCCCACCCAACGCGCCTTCACTATTCATGCCGCGATCGCCAGCACCAACGCTGCCGCCACGCTGCCCACTAGACCCAGCACTATCCCTGCCAAGCCCCGCTCTGCTACTGCTGCCACTCCCCCCTCTGCTTCCCCCGCGCCTGCCCCTCCATCTGCCGCCCCTGCCACGTTTCGCGCGTCCTGCAGGAGACTTCGGCCCGCCAGCTGCTGCCGCAGCTGCTGCGGATGCGGCTGCCGCACCGTACAGCGGCCTCCCGCGGCGACCGCTTGGCGAAGGCAGCGGCATGGGCGGCAGCGGCTGCTTATCTGAAACACCTGGCGACGCAAGCAGAAACTCCGACGCACGCCCAACACCGCCTGGTGTGCCGGTCCGGAAGATGCCGAAGTCAATCGCACCGCCAGACGGACGCTTCGGCGTGCCCCATCCCTGGCTCCCGCGCATGGAGGCTAGGCCATCCGCTGCATCTTCTGCTGCTGCATCGTGGTCCCCGCTACCTTCCTCAACAAACGCGTCGCCGTCATCACCATGCCGAGGCTGCTGCCACTGCTCAACCTGCCCTTCCTCACCATCCTCATCTATCCCCTCCTCATCAACACTATATAAACCCCCGCCTGCAGCACCCGCTGACCTAGCGCGCTGCTGCCGGCTGCGCCTGCTGCGGCCCTGCTGCTGCTTGCTGTGGTAATACTCCCCCGCCTCCTCTCCCCCAGCCCCGTAGTGCTGGCTATCCGTCTGGCAGCTGCTTGATGCATGTGCCATACTCGCAAGGCTCAACAGCGCATCCACACCCTCTTCTACATCATCATCTATGCCTGCCCGGCCCTCTTCCTCACCCTCCCACCCAGAGCCGTACCCGTAATACCCCTGCCCTGTACCCCCATAGCCCTCAAACCCTGCCTCTGCACCCTCGTGGTTTAGCTCATCCTCATCTACGGCTAAACCCTGCGCCTGAAGCTCCTCGAACAGTCGGCGATGACGCCGCTTGCGAGCGCTGCTGCTATCCGGGTGGTGGCCGCCGGCACCGCCGTAAAACGTAGACACACCGCCGCCACGACGGCGGCCGCCAGCTGCTGCCGCTGCTGCTGCAACTGCTGCTGCCGCATTGCTGCGCGCCATCTGCAGGAAGCAGCGACAACCGAGCAACAACAGCATGTCAACATCAGTGCCAATACCCTCAGGGCGAAAAGGCTAACATCTGCACGCCAATCGCTGCATGTATGCATGTTCAGCAGCGCACATATCCCGCAGCACATCATCACTGCCAAAGCTGCTGTTCCCACGCCGCCTCATCACCCACCTTGCGTCGTGTGCTGCTCCCTGGAGTACCAGGCAGCGAGCCGCCTCGCGGCCCACCCCGGGGCGTCCCTGTCGGCTCGCCTAGATACTGCTTAGGCTTGCGCATGCGCTGCAGCCTCCCTCCAGCAGTACCCTGGCTGCCACCAGTAGTGCCCTGCTGCTCGTCGTCTTTATCCACTGTGTCATACTGCGCCCCGTTGCCGCTTGTTACTGCTGCCCCTGGGGATGCTGCATGCTGGGAATGGCCCTGAGACAGGCAGTTGAGCTCAACCGCAAGTCGATGTGCTAAGCTAGACTGCTTGGGCTGCGAGGGACTGAAAGCCGGCAGCTGCAGCTGCCGCTGTTGTTGCTGTTCCGCAGGCAGCTTGACGTCGCCGTCTGAGCCTGCTGCGTCTGCTGCTGCTGTCTCTCCGTCAGCTTCTGCGCTGACGCTGCGGGGGCCTGCAAGTGCCGCTGCTGCTGCAACAGCACCACCATCCTGCAGCAGCACACAAGCGAGCCAAGGCAGCAGTCAACACATGTTGCAGGAAGCTGTTGGCTATGCATAGCTGCTCACAAGCTGTACTACATTGTTCTGCATGTTGCTGCTACATCAGCCGGCATCCTCCTAGTTGATGCTGTAGAAAGCCGGCGCCACCACTGCTGCTGCTAGGGCTGCAGCGACCATTGCTTCAATAGCCATTTCGACACCGCGCAACTTGCTGCAACTTCGTCAACTGCATCACCTCATCGTCATCTGCTGCGTTCTTGTAGACGTCTTTGACCATGGCCACAAACGCAGCCTGCAGGGACTGGCTGTGTGGCAGACCCAGGAAGGTGTGGTACTGCTTCTGCAGCTGCTCACATTCCTGCAAGCTGCGCCCAGGCAGCGCAGCAGCCAGCTGCACAGGCAGCAGCATTGACAAGACACACTTCTTCTTCTTAACACTTTTGCAGGACAGTATCCAGCTTGTATAGGCTTGCTGAACGTTAGCAGCTGTGATTGCATTAGGGACGAGTTGCTGTTGGGTGGTGCATGTGGTGCGGTGTAAGTTCTAGCTTGCGGGTTACCATCAGCTGCATGGTGATCAGCTGCTGTACTGCGTCCCGCAGCAGAAGACATGACTCGGTATCAGCAGCCACCACCCCCATTCTAAAGCGCACAGACGTACGTTTAAACCCCTTTGACGAGATGGGTGATACCAACAACAGTATGACCACTGGTGCAGGAGCCACCTGACATGTGTGCGTGTGGCATGGCAACTGCAGGGCTCCAGGTGCCAATCAGCGCCACCCAGAGGCACACACCTGCTCTGCATCTGCGCCAACCCTGTGGTACTCGTCATAGAACAGCTTCAGCTCTGCATCCTGCCACTGACGCATGCCTTGCAGTGCCTGCATGTGAGGGGAAAGGCAAGACAGGAGTGCTACGAGTCTTACTCTGTAGCTGGCAGGAGCACAGGGTGAGTGCTGATGCTGTGGGAGGATGAATGGGTCAAACAAAACCTAATAGTTACAGAAAGAGCCAATTGCATGGTGTCTGATGCTAAGACAGGGCTGCCAGAGAGGCTGTCATCAGCATGAGGCAGGCCAAGCAGTGCATACGGCGTTTCTTGTGCAGAGGCGCAGCACATAGCTGAGGGCGAGGATGATAACCATAGATCCTGGGTATCACAATGCTGAAACAACTGTCAGTGCTGAAGCGAGAGACTTGCCTCGGTGGTGCTGCCCATGCACCCTCCTGCTGTGGCGCTTGCCAGCTGTACTTGCCTAAGTACTATCAACAAAAAGCTTCATGAAATACACTTCGATGTCTGGTGCCGCTCAGAGGCTGGCACACTGCTGTTGAGGGGTCACCGCAGCGTGAAAAGCGCCGTACGGAGCAGCTGCAAGCCTTGTGAGATGCCCGAAGATGCGTTGAAGTAGTTTGCAAGCAAATGCAATGGTGCGGTTCTCTCTGTCGTGGCCACTTGCTGAGGGACAAAAGGCGTGCTGCCCGACAGCTGGGTTTGGATAGCGCAGAAAAGTAAGCTGAAAGTGATTATCGATTTGTACCTGGCCTTCTGAGCATCACGCTGTGGAGGCATCCTGACTGCTGCTCTGAGCTCAAAAATTCGCACATACAAAGCCGGACCCTAAAACCTGCAGGCAGAATCACCGACAAGGCGCTGCCCAGCAGCGGCAGAAGGGCACCGGACGATGCCGCCACCCCATTCACTGTCGCAAGAGTGCCATCTTCCAGTCACCTTGCGGGCTTGCTATCCACCTGCTGCCATTATGTTGTGTAGCAGGTCAAACCTTGGCACTCTGCCAAGATCACAGCACCATCATTGGCAGTAAGGGCCTCACCGCAACGTGTGTGCAAACAAGACAGCTACCAAGTCAGAGTGCACTCCCTGCGCTGCTTGCTCCTACCCATGCGTCAGCTTTGATCGCTGTCCTGCACTCTGCAACCAGACGTATCTGGTCAAATCAGCCTACTGCTCGGCAAGCAGCGCCTGCACCTCCTCAAACCCAATGCATGCGTAGTGAACCTGTATACCATATCATCTTGCAAACTGCAGACAACTGCCACGGCCAGCTGCAGCAACAGCCACAAAACTACTGCCCACCCCTACGGTTTTGCTGGTCATGCTCCAGCTGCCTATGTCCCCAGCACCTGCTGTTGCTGCTGCTGGTCCTGCTGATCTGGATGCTGCTCAGGTGTCTCGTCCTGCTGGTGCTGTGACGGCGGTTGGTTCTTCGCCTGCAACTGCCGCTTCTGCGTCTGTTGAGACCCTTGCTGCTGATCAAGCGCCTTATCCTGCACTGCTGCAGCATCACTGCTCTGCGCTTGCTGACTACCTGCTGCTGCTGCTGCTGCGATTGCTGCGGCAGCCTGTGGTGTGGCATACCGAGCCACATGCTGCCGCGCCTTGGCCTTGAATACCTCTGGCTGGCTGACGTACTCCTCTGCCTGCAGCAGCAGCAGCAGAACAGCTGGGTCAGTCGCAAGCAACGAGGCGGCAGGACTGTGGCAGGCAAGGCGCTGGCACAGTGCTGCGCCCCTGCTGATTGGTTCAAGCGCAACCTGCTGCATAATGGCAGTGGAACCCTACAGCCAACCAGTCAATCAGGGTGAAACCGAAATATGCCCCGCAAAAGATTGGCCACCAGCTTCAACCAACAGCCATTGTCACAAGCAAAAGTCAGGATCACAGTCTGCAGCAATTCCGGGTGAGCACACTCACAATGGCCGCTTCCAGTGGGTCCCTTGGGTTGGGCTCTGCCAGCAGCTGACGTATGGCCACCAGCACACGATACAGGTCCATTGCAGGACCCCATGAGCCCTGCAGGCAGCGCAAGCAGACGTTTCCATTGGAAAAGCCTGGAGTGTTGTGGTGTGCGGAGCGGCAAGCGCAGATGTGCTTCCAAAATGGTGACCATCTGTTGGCTGCAGGAGTACTGCTGCTCCAGGTGCTGCAAGCTGTTTTCAACAGCTGCATACCAACTACCAGGTGCGGGTTGTACTGCAGGTGGATTGCTTCATGAGCCATTTGCTAGCTGTGCGCGCATACATGGGCGCATGCATGGGCGCATACACCTGACGCCTCACCTTGGGCGGCATGTTCAAGTAGTCGAGGCAAATTCTGCCCTGTGCGTCAATGTTGGGATGGTACACTGGAGCAGCAGCAGCAGCAACAGGAGCAGGGCAGCTTGGTTTGGGGCCTGAAAGCGAAGTTGTTGTGGACTAGCTGCTGTAGCTTATGCTTGATAGCACCTTGCTGCTGGCTGCTGCTGTCGCTGCTTGCAGGACAACGAGAAGCTGCCTTGTGGTGAGGAACCACGCTGCTGCCACAACGCCAACTGATTTGCGCAGGACATGCCTTGCTACTGCTGTGTAGCAACAGATGCCACAGCACAGCGCCTTGCTGTGCAAACATAGCAGTACATTGCACACCATAACACAGCGTAGCGCAGCACACAAACACACCACAGCCCATCACACAGCACAGCACATTGACGGCACATCTATGAACAGCTCATAGCATCGGCTTGCTGCATAGAGCACAGTGCACCCCGTGCTGCTGATACTGACCTGGTGTGCTGAACTGGACCTTGGGGGGCTCAAAAGGGTACCTGTATGCAAGACAGCAGCGCACGTGCTGAATGTCGCTGTGCTACATGTAGCACTGCTATGTGCAGAGCTGCTGCATGTGTGCCGGCATCACAACGATGGACATGCAGCTGAACTATGTGATGGAGCAGCGACACAAGCAGCATGTGTGTTCACCTGTCTGGCACTGCCACAGTCAGTTTGAACAGGCCCAGTTCATATGGGGAGTCTGGAGGTCCCTGAAGCTGCACGTCCAGCTCTCTCACAGAACCACCTTTGGGCACAGCTGATACACCAGGAGGTGGCTGCTTCTCCAACTTCTTCAGCTCCTTTGCCATTCTGCTAGCTAGAGCGGCCATAATGCTGTTGCTACAGCAAGTGCTTGCTGTTGCCCTTCTGCTGCTGATTGTTGCCCGTTGCTTCCCGGCTGCGGTTATGATAACATAATCAGCGTTTCATCTGCCGGAGACGTCCTAAACCGGGTCCTTAATTAGCATCTCACGACAAAGACGAGAGAGGAGTCGAACTGCTCAAGCAGCTGGTGCGCGACGCAGGAGACGTTTGTCGCTTCAAGAAGTCAACCAAATAGGTTCACCGCTTATACTTTGATCAGCAAATACACGGATGGCGGTGATGAACACCATTCAAATCTGTGACAGAACAGGAGCAGGTTTCAGCACCAGCAGCTTGCGCACTGCACCAAGGTGAGAAAACTATGCGTTTCATGGTCAACTTGAGCACATAATATGAGGCTATAGCTGCAGACAACAGCCACCAAGCGCGTGCTGTCAAGGAGCCAGATGCATACCAGTGCCATATGGGCATGCATAACTGCACCTTTGCACGGCAGGAATACAATGTTTGGCACAAAAGTGCAGCACATTAGGCTTGCACTACGACTTTGTGCCTTGACGGAGTGTCCCAGCCCGGGACCAGCGGCCAGGGTTGCATGATGTGCCTCAGGCCTGCAGGGCAGGCCCTGCCCTGCTGATACTCTGGCCCTGGCCTGAACATGGACGGCATGCGACTGCCACATACAAAGAATTATTATGGCCAAAAATACGTATGGCATTCAGCTTGCAGGCAGCTGACAGCTGCCTGACCCTGAACGCAGCAAACAGCTCCTTTCGAACACTCTTAGAACCCTGTGCCCGAGTAACAGATCATGCCCACAAAATTAACGTGCCCCACGAGATTGGTCTTTATGCAGCTTGCAGCTTGCCAGAACTGCTACACAGCTGCGTCGGCATCCCGCAACCTGCACACACTTCGACCCCGCGGCGAGGCTTTGCTCTGTTTTTAATCCACAGAGAAACTCGCATTCGCCATTTCAAGTTATTTCACTCATCAACGCCAGCTGCAGAGTCGCTGCGCACAAAATGGCTTCTACGATGCTCCCGGTGCAGAGAGGCATCTGCGTCGGGCAGAGGCAGGCTCGTAGCATCCCAGCATATGCAGGCGCACGCTATGCTCTCAGGGTGCGGCCAGCACCAGTGGGCATGGGCACCAGGGCTCTTCCTCTGGTGGCCAAGAGGCGTGAGTCTGTAATGCTGCGTGAGGTGAGGCGATCCTGGTATTTTTATGCACTTTAAATTATTTTACGGCGTGCAGGGCTGCAGAAGCGGCTCAATTATGCACTTCCTTTGCATTGGTGCGAACAGGAGTGTGTCTGGCACCATGCCTGGATGCATGTTGGCGTTTCTCATCATCCCAGCAACACTGTACGCAACCAATCCATGCAACGCTTGCAGGCCCTGGCCACCGAGACGGTTGAGGCTGAGGTAGCTACAGCAGCAGCACAGAATGGCAATGGCAAGCCTGCAGTCAGCAGCAATGGCAATGGCAATGGAAACGGCAACGGTGCATCATCAAACGGAGCTACCAGCAATGGGAATGGCGTGACCACAGTCAAGGTGGTGCTGCCTACACCCCCAGCAACAGTCAGCAGCAGCGCAGCCAGCACCAACGGCAACGGTGCATCCGCAAACGGCAATGGCAACGGCGCCGCGACCAGCACCGCTGCCGCAGCAGCAGCGACAGTGGCAGCTGCAGTCGCAGCACCAGCAGCAGCGGCAGCAGTCCAGCAGCAGCATCAGCAGGAAGCGGAGCGCATCCGCATGATGAACACGATTGATGAGGAGCAGAATGCAGAGGCAGCAGGTCAGCTGGAGCTTGCAGCAGCTACCGGGGGCAGGAAGCAGCGTAGTGCTGCAGGCACCCCTTACAAGGCCCCAGGAGGCAACTGGAGCAAGTTCAAGACCTACTCTGTGTGGCAGGTGTGCGTTGTGCTGTATGTGTATTGCATGCGCGTGGCTGTAGTGTGGCAGCAGCGTCATGGGGTAAGCAGTGCAAGGCTGGTGCGCTGCCTGTGCATGCAGCGGTAGGGCTGCAGCAAAGTGTGAGTGGTGCATAGACTTGCATGCATGTGTGCGTGGTTGGAGTTTCAGGTAGATGCGCAGCAGCTTGTAGTATGGCTGCTGATTCCATGCATGAGCTGCAGGATGTGCGAGCTACATCGTGGTGTGTAGCACGCAACTGCTGCCAGTTTGCATCTAACGCACCGGCGGCTGCAAAGAAGCATTTCCAGGGGTTCCTTTAGCTCAGTGCAGTTGTAGATGTGTACTGATTTGTACTGTAGGGGCTGGACTGCACTTGAGCGTAGTTCACCACTTTAGCACTCATCCTGACTGCGTATATGTCGAGGTTATCTGCAGTGGATGCATGTGTTGGCCGCAGCAGTATGCGCAGCATGCACGCTGGCGCCGACCTTGCAGCATATCAAGCCATGCCTTGCTCATCAGTGCAGCGCCTTGTGTTTGCCTCCTGGTTCTCCTGCAATCGGCTCCACCTGCATATGCTGTGTCCTGTCTGTCTTGCAGCGCACGTGTGAAATCTGGGCGTTTGCGTTCAGCTTTGCGTGGCGCTACTTCCTGCTTAACCAGAAGTGGACCTACCCCAAGAAGCAGGGGGGCATGACACCAGCAGCAGTGTCAGCACGCAAGAGCGAGCTCGCAGGTGCGGCTGCGGCACAGTATTGCTTGTTTGTGGGTTTCGGATTAAAATGTGGCATGTTTAATGGTGGGTTTGCATGCTGGCAGGCAGTACCAGCAGCAGCAGCAGCAGCAGCAGCTGCAGTGTCGGCACGCAAGAGCGAGCTCGCAGGTGCGGCCACGGCACTGTTCTGCCTGCTCATTGTTACCAATCGGTGCGGGTTCACATTTGGCATGTAACATGGACTTGGAGCTAATGCGGCTGCACGCTGGCAGGCAATACCAGCAGCAGCACTGTCAGCACGCCAGAGCGAGCTCGCAGGTGGGGCTGCGGCACTCTTCTGCGCATACATGTTCATTGATTGTTGTTGGTTGACATTGGCATGTATCATGGACTTGGAGTTAATTGGGTTGCATGCTGGCAGGCAATACCAGCAGCAGCAGCAGCAGTGTCAGCACGCAACAGCGAGCTCGCATGTGAGGCTGCGGCATCAAGCGTATTGTTTGTCACGTGTCATGTTGTATATCACATGCAGCAACCTTAGAAGCCCATGTGAATCATGCGGCAGCGTTGCTGGCAGTTGCACATGCGGTGTTGCAAACATTCAGTACGCATGTCGCTGCATGCTGCCGTGCCTGCCATCTGCTGCTGCTGCTGCTGCTGCAGTGTGGCTGCGTGAGGGGCTGGTGCGGCTGGGCCCCACCTTCATCAAGATCGGGCAGCAGTTCTCAACGCGCGTGGATGTGCTCAGCCCTGAGTTTGTCAAGGAGCTGGAGAAGCTGCAGGTGGGGGCAGCTAGACGGAATGTTATTTTAAATCTTGACGTCAGCTGGCAGCTGGAATCATTGCTTCTCAGTTGCTTGTCAGTTTGTCAAGGAGCTGAAGAAGCTGCAGGTGCGCACAGCTGGACGAATTCTGTTTTGTAAGATTTGAATTCAGCTGGCAGCTGGATTGGACGCTAGCTTTGACTTCAGCTGGTAGGTGGAGTGATTGATGGTGGTTGAGCTGTTCTGCATGCCGGGTTGGCCTTGTTACAGCAGTAGGTGATGTGGCTGAGAGCACCGTCTGTCGGGCGCTGCAGCAGCGACATTGCAGCCCGTCTTCTGGTACAGGTGCAAGCAGCGCCCTCCATGTGTGTTGCATGCAGCATTGAATGGTGATGGACAATGATGGACACTTATGTCAACACATTACCGTAACAACCCTTTTGGAGCGAAACTCTTTGGTGTCCAAGCTCTGCCTTGTTGCAGCGTTGGCGTGTGCGAAGCTGCTGTGGGTGCTGGCCTGCTGCAGCCCCAACCCAACTAGTTACTAGAGCGCTTCCCCGGTGTTGGCCGTGGTCATCTGGTGGTGTTGCGTGAGAGACAACAGCACAGTTGACCCAGGCCAACATCTGGGAAGGCAACGGTAGTGTTGAGTGGACGTGCTGGGATCATTACTGCCTGTATGTTGCTGGACATCATCCTTGTGCTGCTGTTGCGCCTTGCAGGACAACGTGCCTCCCTTTAAGACGCAGATAGCGCTGCGCATCCTCTATGTTTTATGGACAGCATGCTAAGCTACCTGGTGTTTTTGCTGCCGTCGCCTCTTGCAGGACAACGTGCCTCCCTTTGAGACGCAGACCGCGCTGCGCATCCTTGAGGACAACCTGGGCGCGCCAGCTGGCGAGATGTTTGCAGAGTTTGAGGAGCAGCCCATCGCAGCGGCATCGCTCGGACAGGTAGGGGTGGTGGTGGTGTGAAGGGTTTTGTAGTTTGGACCAGCAGCAGCAGCAGAGTTTGAGGAGCAGCCCATCGCAGCAGCGTTGCTCGGACAGGTGGGGATGGTGGTGGTGGTCATGGGGTGATGGTGGAGGTGCGTTGTGTGGCGGAGCAGGAGCAGCAGCAGCAAAGTTTGAGGAGCAGCCCATTGCAGCAGCATCGCTTGGACAGGCGCGGATGGGGTGGTGTTGGAGCAGCAGCAGCACCAGCACCAGCAGGAGAGTTTGAGGAGCAGCCCATTGCAGCAGCATCGCTTGGACAGGTGGGGATGGGGTGGTGGGGTTGCGTAGTGTGTTCCAGCAGCAGCAGCAGCAGGAGCGTTTGAGGAGCAACCCACCGCAGCAGCATTGCTCGGACAGGTGGGGATGGGGTGATGGGGTTGCGTGGCGCAGCAGCAGCAGCAGCAGCAGCAGCAGCAGCAGCAGCATTGTCAGCAGCCGCAGAGTTTGAGGAGCAGCCCATCGCAGCAGCTTCGCTCGGACAGGTGGGGGTGGGGTGATGGGGTTGCGTATTGTGGCCCAGCAGCAGCAGCAGCAGCAGCAGCAACAGCAGCGCCATGAGCAGCAGCATCGCTCGGACAGGTGCGGATGGGGTGGTGGGTGTTTGGCGAGCAGCAACAGCAGCAGGAGGGTTTGAGGAGCAGCCCATTGCAGCAGTATTGCTCAGACAGGTGCGGGTGGTGGTGGTGGGGTTGCTTAGTGTGGCCCAGCAGCAACAGCAGCAACAGCACCACCATCAGCAGCAGCATCGTTCGGGCAGGTAGGGGGTTGGCGGTGTTGCACAGCCTGGCTCAGCACCAGCAGCAGCAGTCTAGCAACGGCAGCAGCAGCAACATATCATCACATATGAACAGTGCAAGGATCCTTCGGTTGCATAAGTGAGCGTACTCACGGCCCTGTCTCTGCATGCAGGTGCCCCTGGCGCGCCCAAAAAGACCGGGGAGCGCGTGGTTCGCATATGATTAGTGTTTCTTGGGTTTCATCTGCACTGAAACGAATCTGCGGCGCGGTGTCTGGCTGCAGGTGCACTTGGCGCAGCTCAAGACTGGAGAGCAGAGACACCATTGCAGGGGTTGCGAACATGGCTTGATGTTGCTTTCGCACTGTTCAATCAGTATCTGTGTCTTGTGTTTCATTGTGGATGTGCAGGTGCACCTGGCGCGGCTCGAGACCGGGGAGCGCGTGGTGGTGAAGGTGCAGCGGTCCACACGTGAACATTGCAAGGATCATTTGGTCCATTTGCACTGAGCGTACTTGTGGATTGTCTCTGGCTGCAGGTGCACCTGGCGCGGCTGAAGACTGGGGAGCGCGTGGTGGTGAAGGTGCAGCGGCCAGGCCTGAAGGACCTGTTCGACATTGACCTGAAGAACATCAGGTGCGTTGAGTGAATGCAGCAGCAGCAGTGTTGAGAGTGCAGCAGCAGCAGCAGCGGCAGCAATGTGCATGAGCTGAAGGACCTGTTCAACATCGACCTGAAGAACATCAGGTGCGCAGCAGGGCTGAGCACAGCAGGCAGCAGCAGTGCAGACATTGTACCATGACACGCCTAGCGCACAACTATGGGATAAATAAGATGATTTTGAAAAGTGACGGAAGACAGATACCATGGGGTTTTTTCGGAGCAACAGCATCATCATCAGCAGCTGTGGGAGGGGTCTCGTGCATTTTTGCCAAGTATGACGGCTGGTGACTGCCGCTGTGGTATCATTGACTTCCACATGCCGACCGCTGCTGCTGTTCGCTGCTGCTGCTGCAGGGCGCTGGCTGTGTGGCTGCAGAAGGTTGACCCCAAGACGGACGGCGCAGCACGCGACTGGGTGGCCATCTACGACGAGTGCAGGTGCGCAACTTGAAATGCAATAGCCGGTATGGATGTATACAGCTACTAGTAGCTAGTAGTAGCTACTAGTAGCTACTTGTGGCGTTAAGTTCAGCGTGAAGTTTGGACTGTTATTGTGTGGTCAGCTACGACAGCATTATAGTTGTTTGACTGGCTACAGTTACTGGTGGCGTAAAGCTCAGACTGTTGTTGGGTGGCCATCTATGATGAGTGCAGGTGCGCACAGCTTCAACAGCAGTGTAGTCGGTTTGAAAGCAATATGGTTGTTTGACTGGCTACAGCTACTGGTGGCGTAAAGCTCAGACTGTTGTTGGGTGGCCATCTATGATGAGTGCAGGTGCGCACAGCTTCAACAGCAGTGTAGTCGGTTTGAAAGCAATATGGTTGTTTGACTGGCTACAGCTACTGGTGGCGTGAAGTTTACACTGGTGTTAGGGTGGCCATCTACGATGAGTGCAGGTGCGCATTTTGAACCGCACCAACTTATAGTCAGTTTGATCGGCTACAGCTACTGCTGGCGAAAAGTTCAGACTGGTGTTGGGTGGCCATCTACGACGAGTGCAGGTGCGCATGGATTTGAATAGCATTGAAGTCATTGAAAGCAGCATGGTTGTTTGGCTGGCTACAGCCATTGGTGGCGTACAGCTACGACTGTTGTTGAGTGGCCATCTGCGATGAGTGCAGGTTCGCAATGTGGACACAATGTGGACACAATGTGGACAGCAACATGGTCACTTGACTGGCTACAGCTACTGGTGGCGTGAAGCTTAGGTTGTTGTTGGCTTTCATCCGACAGGCTGCATGTGCATGCATGCAGCAGGTGCATGTGTGGACTCTTCTGCCGTGAATCAAACACTGCAATGCAGCTCTGCCCTGCAGTATGAGTCGAGGCAGCAGCAGCATACCAGCAGCAGCATACCAGCAGCAGCTGGTCATTCTCCATTACCAGTGTTGTCTGGTGCGGACCTTGACCAGCTGCTGCTCGCATGCTGCTACAGCACAGGTTCTCTTGATGACTGGTTGGTCGGCCGTTGCTGTTGTACTGTTGGTGCTGCAGCCGCATTCTCTACTAAGAGGTTGATTCACACTGAAGGCATGTGGCACGTGGTTTGGATCAAATCATGTGGTCTTGAATTAATATCACACAAGCCTCTGTCTGACCACCAGTACTGCTGCTGCTGCTTGTTGCCCGCTGCTGCAGCCGCATCCTGTACCAGGAGATTGACTACACGCTGGAGGGCAAAAACGCTGACAAGTTCAGGGAGAACTTTGCAAACCTGGACTGGGTCAAGGTGAGCGCATGTGCTTTTGCATCTACCCGTTTATGCAAGTGTGACCAGGCCAGTTGTGTAGCAATGCTGACAAGTTCGGGGAGAACTTTGCAAACCTGGACTGGGTCAAGGTGAGGCCAGCCTAGGAAGGGGTGTAAGGGTCTGGGTGGTCTACCTTACACAAAATAGAGAGAATAATCAGTCTGCTTTCCGCCTCCCCAGTGGGTGAGGCGCGGTTGCCGATGCCGAAAGGTATGGCTTACAAGGATTGATTATTATTATTATTATTAAGGTGAGGCCAGCTGCACTTCTGCCAGTTTCACTCAATTTCGATCGGGTGCGATGTTCGTGCTGCAGTTCACGCAGCTGGTTGCAGCTGGATGTAGCATTCACTAGTTGATGACTCTGTCAGTGGAGCATGGCCTTGCGAATGCGCTGTTGCGGTTCACGCAATCGCTACTCACCATTTGGATATAGGAACGTCTCGCACGACCACACGTGCGCTATTACCTTGTTTGCAGTTCAACGTGTCTCACAACAAGCGAGCTCTGTCCTTGTCCTTGCATCCTCAGGTACTTAGTCTATGCTTGCTTATCACCCGTACATCTGGCCAATAGTGTTACTGCGTGGGTGCTTGCTCCCATCATCCGCAGGTGCCCAAGGTGCACTGGGAGTACAGCACCCCCGAGGTGCTGGTGCTTTAGTGCTTTCTATGTGCTTGCTTGTCACCTGTACATCTGGCTGACGGGGTTCTTTCTTACACTGTCCGCAGGTGCCCAAGGTGCACTGGGAGTACAGCACCCCCGAGGTGCTGGTGCTTTAGTGCTTTCTATGTGCTTGCTTGTCACCTGTACATCTGGCTGACGGGGTTCTTTCTTACACTGTCCGCAGGTGCCCAAGGTGCACTGGGAGTACAGCACCCCCGAGGTGCTGGTGCTGGAGTACTGCCCGGGCACCAAGATCAACGACGGGCCCGCGCTGGACGCGCAGGGCCTGGACAGGCAGCGCCTGGCGCGCCTTGCAGTGGAGAGCTACCTGCAGCAGATCCTCAACCACGGCTTCTTCCACGCAGGTACCTTGTTTGATCAGGAGTTTGATTCACTTTTCAAGTATAAATCATGAATATGTACGGCCATTTGGATTCCTTTGGGTGTCATATTACAGGAGGGCTGATGAAGCATGCATCTAGGTATGGCAGCGCCTGGCACGCCTCGCGGTGGAGAGCTACCTGCAGCAGATCCTCAACCACGGCTTCTTCCACGCAGGTAACTTGTTGGATCAGGGTATGGATCTCAGATTGTAGTCAACTCACGTGTTGAATATTTACGGTCATTGGGATTCCTTGGTATATCATACCACAGGAGGGCTGATGAATCATGCATTTAGTTATGGCAGTGGCTGGCGCGCCCCACTGTGGAGAGCTACCTGCAGCAGATCCTTGACTGTGGTTTCTTCCACGCAGGTAACCTGTTTCATGAAGTGTTTTGATGTTGTTATAGATGTTATTATGACGTAGACTGCATGTGTAGTCATGTGTGCAGCTATCATTCATCAAAGGGGCTACCTGCAGCAGATCCTCAACCACGGCTTCTTCCACGCAGGTGACTTGTTTGATCGGTTTTTTGATCTCAGATTTCAATTGATTGTTGATGTGTGCACGGTCATTTGGACCCCTTTCATTATCGTATCACAGGAGGGCTGATGAATCATGCATTCAGAAATGGCGGTAAACAGGCAGCGCCTAGCACATGCCTGGCTGTGGAGAGCTACCTGCAGCAGATCCTCAACCACGGCTTCTTCCACGCAGGTACGATGTTTGATACAGTTTCTGTTCTGAACTATGTATTTTTTGAAGTTTTGAATGTTAACGGTCATTGGGAGTCGTTTGGATATCATGACACATGTTGGTTGTCGCCACCGCAAGCCCTGCTTACCACCAGTACCCAAGAATGAGCTGCAGAAGATGTCGACCTGCTGCTGCCTGCTGCGGTGGTTGTTGCGACTGCTGTTTTCCAGACGGCAGCACCGCGTCTGTCAGAAGCACGATGGCTTGCAGCTGATTCTTGGGCGATTGTGTTGACCACAGCTTGAGTACGCAAGCCATGTTCGACACCAATGCCCAGGCTTGCCTAGCTGCAAGCCATCGTGCTCCGTACAGACAAGGTGCTCTGCCGTCTGGCGCACGGTGCGCCCCCTGATATGTCACACATGGGATGTCCATGATGGCAAGGATGTCCATGATGGCACGGGGCGCAGCAGTTCCTTGCCATCATGCGCGTCCACTGCGTGCCAAAAGGAACTGCATTTGACTTGGGTCCGCTGTAGAGTGCCAAAGTAGCCACAACTAGCAGCTTCGGCTAACAGTGTTACTTGAAAATTGCACCAACATTTCGCAAGACGGGGAGTGCCACTGACATGTGCTTTTATCCCTGCTGTCTATTACTGTCCCGCAGACCCCCACCCCGGCGACGTTGCAGTTGACGCTGAGGGCGGCGGGGCTGATCTACTTTTTCATAGATCTTTACCCCTTAGACAATGTGCTGTTGATGCAACTCACGCCATCTTACTGACAGGAGTTCCCTGTGCTGTGCGGTTGTACTTTCCTGTTGTGCATTGTTACGCAGACTCGCAACCCGGCAACGTTGCAGTTGATGCTGACGGCAGTTGCAGGCTGGTCCACTACAACTTTGGCATGATGGGCTCTGCCCTGCTGACCTACTGCTCTACTCCTTCACAGATCCCCACCTGCAAATCTCTTTGTCGTTGATGCAACTCACGCCATTTGTACTGACAGGAGTTATGTTTGCTTTGCTGCTGTACTTCGCTGTGTTGCGCACAGGCCCCCACCCTGGCAATGTTGCAGTTGATGCTGAGGGTGGTGGCCGGCTGATCTACTACGACTTTGGCATGATGGGCTCTGCCCTGCTGACCTGCTGCTCTACTCTTTCATAGATCCCCACCTTTCAACCATCTGCTGTTGATGCAGCTTACTGACAGCAGTTCTCCCTGTGTTGTGCATTTTCTACAGACCCGCACCCCGGCAACGTTGCAGTTGATGCGGAGGGTGGTGGCAGGCTGATCTACTACGACTGTGACATGATGGGCTCTGCCCTGCTGACCTGCTGCTCTACTCTTTCAAGATCTTTACCTTTCAACCATGTGCTGTTGATGCAACGCACGCCATATTACTGACAGAATTTCCCTCTTTCTTGCTGTTGTACTTTTCACTGTTCCTGCATCCTACGCAGACCCGCACCCCGGCAACGTTGCAGTTGATGCCGAGGGCGGTGGCAGGCTGATCTACTACGACTTTGGCATGATGGGCAGCATCCCGGGTGGAGTGAGGGGCGGCCTCATGGAGCTGTTCTACGGCGTGTACGAGCGCGACGCCGACAAGTGAGTGTTGCTGCGATCACATAATTACATAATCACAACACGTAGTTGTTTGGCGCATACGTCGTGCTTGTGAGTGTGCGCCAGGCTTTGTTAGGGGCGGGCTGGTGGACCTGTTCTACGGCGTGTACGAGCGCGAGTCCGACAAGTGAGCATTACAATCATTTGTTGATTGCTTGGTTGTATGGTGCATGCAATGGTTGTGTGGGTTTGCACTAGTGAGGGGAGGCCTCATGAGGCTGTTCTACGGCGTGTACGAGCGCGATGCCGACAAGTAAGCATTCGGCATCCTCATGATGTTGAAAGAACTAAAAGAATGAAGCTAGATGGATACGTGGCTACAAGAAAAAGCAATCTGCGCACCTTCAATGCAGTGCTGGACCTGGAGGGAGCCGCCCAGTCCTCCTGGTGCTCCGATGTGATTGTATAGTGCATGCATGTTTGTGAGTGTGTGCCAGGCAGCGTTAGGGGTGGCCTCATGGAGCTGTTCTACGGCGTGTACGAGCGCGACGCTGACAAGTAAGAGCTGCAATGTGTAGCATCTATTGCTTTACTGCAAATAAGCGGCTGTTGCAGGTTGAATTGACTGGTGCATGTCGAGTTTGTACGTCTGAGCTGGAGGGATGGGCTCAAGGTAATGTGTTCACTGTGTTCGGACAGCTGGCGTATACACTATCAGCTTGTCACTTACCAACCAAACAAGCCATTCATTGATTGGGGCGCTCGCCTGTTTGTGCTGTTGCGCCACTGCTGCAGGTCCCTTGACGCGCAGGTGACCGTTCTGTTCAGTTGATATGATACTGACAGGATGCAGTTTTGCGTTTCGGTTCAGTTGTCAAATGCTGACAGGATGAAAATGGCATTGCGTCTGCAGGTGCCTTGACGCACTGGTGACATTTGGCGTGCTGAACTTGACGCCAGGTAGTTGTAGCCAGTCAAACCATTAAGTTGCTGAGTTTCGAATTGCACCCGCAGGTGCCTTGACGCGCTGGTGACGATGGGCGTGCTGGTGCCCACTGGCGACAAGCTGGCAGTGCGACGCACAGCGCAGTTCTTCCTCAACTCGTTCCAGGTGCGGCAGGGTGATTCAGTAGTGGTAAAAGCTGGCAGTTGTGTTCAGGCATGTGCTGTCTGCCGTTGTTGTGTTGCAGCTGCCGCTGTGCTGCTACAGCTGTCGTAGTGTTGTTAGTTGAGTGCAGCTTGCATCAGGAGTCTGTTTCGAGATGGATTTGCACCTGATCATGTGTTGTGTGTTGCCTGCTGCTGCCCCCATCAGGAGCGCCTGGAGCAGCAGAAGAAGGAGCGTGCCAGCAAGGGCGATCATCATCATGTTACCCATCCAAGCCGTAGCATGCACCTGATCATGTGTTGTGTGTTGCCTGCTGCTGCCCCCATCAGGAGCGCCTTGAGCAGCAGAGGAAGGAGCGTGCCAGCAAGGGCCATCATCCACATGTTACCCATCCAAGCCATAGCATGTGTACACATGCATCTGATCACGCCTTGTGTGTTGCGTGCTGCTGTCCGGCCCCCTCCCTACAGGAGCGCCTTGAGCAGCAGAAGAAGGAGCGTGCCAGCAAGGGCCAGGAGTACAACAAGGACTTCAAGCCGCAGCGGTCAAAGGTGAGCAGCAGGCATGATGCAAAGCAGCACACACAGCAAACGGTACAGGGGATTTCTTGCTTATGTTCTGATTGTTTGCTGACAGTTTAATACGGAGGTAGACGGAAACAATAGTAAAAGGTTCTTAGTGTTCTGCTTCATTTGCCTTGCCCTGTCAACTTGCAGGACAGCGCGTCACTCCGGGTATCAGTCAAGAGGTCCCCTGTTCCCATCCTGACCAATCCACTCCGATGTGTTTTTGCTTTTTTGCTCGCAGGACGAGGCCAAGGAGCGGCGCAAGGCCATCCTGAGCAACATTGGCGAGGACCTGCTGCTGGCTGCCAACGACCAGCCCTTCCGCTTCCCTGCCACCTTCACGTTTGTAGTGCGCAGCTTCACAGTGCTGGACGGCATCGGCAAGTCGCTCGACCCGCGGTGCGTGCGCTGCTGTTGTTTTGCCTCACTGGGCTGTATACTACTACTATATTGTGGCAGGGTGGTTTTGGTACCAGCACCTCGTTGACTGTTGCGGGTGGTTGGAGCAGTGCTGGACGGCATCGGCAAGTCGCTCGACCCACGGTGCGTGTCTTACTCTCTACTCTTTTATGGAGGAACTTACAACTGTAAAATACAACATGAACTGCTGGGTTGTTGATGCTGCGCACTCCCCGCAGCACACTTGCTGCATGGACGTTGCCAGCCAACTTTGCTGATTTCAAATCTCTAAACAACAGGAGCGGCCTCCGCGTTGACTAGTGTGGTGATGGTGTAGGGCTGGCCCTGCAGCTGAGCGTGGTTTCCGTACATTGCTTTGAGAGGCGCTTTCTAGAGGTGACAGGTGCTGACCGTCAGCAAGTGACACCGCTAGAAAGCGCCTCTCAGGGCAAAGTACAGAAACCACGCTCGGCTGCAGGGGCAGTCCTGACAACGTATCTCAACCCTTTTGATGTCACACTTTGGCTGTACCCGTTGATGTTAGCGTGCAGCTTGCTGTTTGTGAGCAAGCACTGCCACTAGCACTCACGTACATGGTTGTGTTTTCCCATCTTCAAGTTCACTAGTGCTTTCTGACAGCAGCGAAATCGCTGCTCCATAGTTACAGTTGTGCGTTGTTGTGTTTTTTATTCTACAACATATATATATGTAACATATATAACATCTTTTTGGTTTTATAACATATCACACAACATATCCATATGCGTCATTTCGCCGCAGGTTTGACATCAGCGATATCGCTGCGCCCTATGCGCGCAACCTGCTGCTGGAGGGCCAGCCGCAGTTTGCTGCGCTTTGTTGTGTTTTGTCGTATAACATAAAATTTAACATATAACATGTGTCATTTTGCTGCAGGTTTGACATCAGCGAGATTGCTGCGCCCTACGCGCGCAACCTGCTGCTGGAGGGCCAGCCGCAGTTTGCTGCGCTGCAGAAGGACTTTGGCAAGCGCTGGCAGAACCAGAACCGCGCCGTGAAGAACCTGTTCAGGGGGCCCAACCAGATCGAGGACATCGCAGGTGCGCGCTGCTGCAGCAGCAGCTGCTGGATTTTGCACTCGTAGCCTTTGGGTGTAGCTGCCAGGAAGCTGCGCCCCGTCTCTGGCTGAATAGTTCGCATGCATGTTTAACATTGCATGGTATGAACTCATTGGCAAAACTGAGCTGCAGCAAACTCGCTGTATCTCTAAGGGCCCAACTAGATCGAGGACATCGCGGGTGTGTGCTGCTGCTGACCGTTGCTTGTATAGTCTGCATGCATGGTCCATACTGCAAGGTGTGAACCGATTTGGGGAAGTCAGCTGCAGCAAAGTCCGCAAGGCAATCGACATGTGTGTGGTGCTCACGTATGCAGATGTAGTATGCATGTATCTGGCACACTGCATGGTTGCTGTACTCGCCCATAGTCTTACTCACAATGCGTATGCTTGGTTATTACCTCACTTTGCAGGCACCATGCAGCGGCTGGAGTCCGGTGACCTCAAGCTGCGCGTGCGTGCACTCGATGCTGCACTTGCCCATCGGGTTACTCACCAAACGTTGTGGCTTGTTATCACTTCATTTGAAGCTCCACTTGCCGTCGGGTTACTCACCATCTGTCTCCTCACTGCCTTCCTTCTGCAGGCACCATGCAGCGGCTGGAGTCTGGTGACCTCAAGCTGCGCGTGCGCGCACTCGAGACTGATGCACGCGCTGAGTCGTGTTACTGACACTATGTTTGCGTATCATCACCCCACTGTGCAGGCAGCATGCAGCGGCTGGAGTCTGGTGACCTCAAGCTGCGCATGCGTGCTCTCGAGACGGAGCGCGCGCTGAGCCGCATGCAGGCCTGGCAACTTGCACTCCCCATTGTATCACTCACCATATGCTTGCTGGCTACCCATGCGGAGCTGCACTCAACCATCGGGTTAACCACACGCTTTGGAGTGTACTTGTGTTGTCTTTTTGCAGGCACCATGCAGCGGCTGGAGTCTGGCGACTTCAAGCTGCGCGTGCGTGCACTCGACGCGGCTCTCACCTACTGTCTTACTCAAAACATGTTAGCTTATTCACTTTGCAGGCACCATGCAGCGGCTGGAGTCTGGCGACCTCAAGCTGCGCGTGCGTGCACTCGAAACCGAGCGCGCTCTCAGCCGCGTGCAGGCCTGGCAGCGTGTCGTGAGCTGCGCGCTGGTTGCCAGCACGCTGGTCAACGTGGGCACGGTGCTGAGCGTGTCTGCCATGGCGACTGGGGCCAGCTTGAGCTTTGCTGGCGCGGGCGTGTTTGGCCTGCTGCTGCTGTCAAACTACATGAAGGTGGGTTGGGGGTCGTTTTTTTGCATAGCATACTATCTTGTGTGCTGGGTCGTGCAGTGCGGGTGGTCTGTCTGGCTGCAAGCGTGCTGTTGCATGCTGTGGCTGTAATGGCGACAGGACGGCCTGGCCGCATGCAAACGTACATGTGCACGAGAAACCTAGTGTTTGACCCTGTCTTGTGACTCATCCAAGCATTGCTGCTTCTGCTGCTGCTGCTGCTGCTACTGCAGGTGGTGAAGCTTGAGAAGAAGGAGGCGCAGCTGGCAGGCGCTGTATAAGCAGCAGCAGCTTGAGGCTCTAGGCTCTACTTCTACATGCCACGGAGCCAATGAGCCAAGCCGCCCTCGTGGGATGCCTTCGCACCAGCTGCCATCTGCTGCGCGTCAAGGAGAAGGTGTTGCATCCGAAGCAGCATTGGATGCCTCAGGATTCGTCTCTGGTCTCAGGCCAGTGTGACCTAGAGGCATGAGCAGTGGCGATGTGGTCTGTCTTGCTGGTTATATATCTGTTGCTGCAGTCTCTGCTGTGGCCTCAGGCCGCCGCTGTTTCAGCATACATGCTCAGCATTGCATCGGGAGAGTTGGTTGGGGTTGGAGAGGGTGCTGGAAGCTGCCCCAAGTGGAGGGAGGGGGTTTGAACGAGTGTGACTGCAGGTGTGTGTTGTGTGATTGTGTCGAGATTTGTGTGCATGCAGCTGCATGTCGTTCTGTGTTTGATGGTTGTGCTGGTGTTTGGTTTTGGTCACTGAGCGAGGGAGTTGGGCACGCAGGAGGATGCACGCAGTGCTGCTGCTGTGGATGTGTGCTGTTGCCGCATGCAACGTGTTGCACCGCTGTGCAGGGTGTGTGTCTGTGGGGGGAGGCAGACAAAACAACCCTAACGGGCGGTCAGCGGCCTGTGCAAGCTCTGTGTAGGGCGCTTATTGCTGTGTGGATCTTTGACAAGCAGTTGCTGCTGCCGTGCATTGAACAGTGTGTGCTCGCAACAGACGCTGCTCTTTGTGCTGGCGTTACACAGTGCTATCTATGTCCCAGGTGCATCCACATTGTCATGTTCTGGGCTCAGAGTTTACCTAGCAAGCATTCAGATACAGCATGCTTGTGGTCAGAGGGTATGACTGTAGAGGGGTGCAACAGCAGGCGTCTTCTGCGCTTGTCATATGAGAATGAAATGGTTCCAGAGTAGACGGTGTGCGGCTGTCATTTCAAGTATTGTCTTGCAGAGGGTTGCCACTAGTGGCTGGAGGCTTTGTTGTGCCACACAACACAACAGCGCGCTTCAAGCGCATATTGGATGCAGAGGGATTTGAGTTGCAGGTGTGAGTGTGAGCGTGGTGGCTGGCTGAGTTTGTATCGACAGGCTTGTCAACGCCTTGAGCTTGGTTTTGAAGAGCAAGTCGAAGCCGAGACAGATCTGTCTAGAGAGGTTCAACCTCTCGTTGTCATGCAGCGCTGCGTGCGAGGGTGGACTTGCTGTGCTACACAGTGCGCGATGTGGTGAGCTTGGGTCAGGACCTGGTGCCCTACACGGCGGTTTTGACGTAATCAGAGTCGATGGGAACGCCTGGGAGCGCCGCTGCATCGCTGCGCGGCGTACATGCATGGTCGCCACCTTGGCCTGACGCATGGCCGCCACCCGCGGTGCGCAGCGGCAGAATTGTCTGCTGTATGCATGTGTGCATCATGTCCTTTGGGATTCCATGGCATGCAAAGTTCATTGCAGCAGGTTGAAGCATTGCATTGACGTGGGTAAACGGTTGAATGCGTTTTGTTCTGCAAGGTGCGTGCCCTGATCTAGATGTCTTGGATGCCTGGCAGCTCAGCGGCCCGATCGCATTGTCAAGCAAGTCGCGCGACATAGACGTCTAGCTCTCAACAGAGTTGGCGCTGATGTGCCGTGTTCCAAGCAGGCTGCACAAGTGTACTTTCGGCTGGGTGAGTCAGCTGCAGAGCAACTGGTCGGGCAGTCACTGCCTCTTAACCAAATTTTCTTGCCATTGTAGACGGGAACAACAGGAAGATCAGAGTCAATTGTGTCAGCAATGTCCAGTGACCCTAACCACCTCGTGTCACAACCAACTGCAATTTGAACGCAATGCCCGCTGAGGCACGCATACCAGTTGGAGGCGAGCTAAATGATCTCTGAAAAAGGCCTACGTGATTTTAGCTGCCATAAAGCTAGTACCAAGACGCGCACAGACTCGGCACAGCACCCCTTGCTACGCTTGTTTGCACGCTCTGCGCCCATGGCCAAGGGAAAGAAGAAGACCAACAGCGGAGGCATGGCTGCCAGCAAGCCTGCCTCGCGCGTAACGCCAGCAGCTTCCAGCACAGTCAAGCAGCAGCAGGTGGTTGCGATGGAGCAGCATGCAGAGTGCCACGTAAATGTAGCTATGAGCCCAGCTAAAAGCGCTTCAGACGCAGTAGAGCTGAAGCTCACATACAGCGAGGAGCAGGCCGTGCCTACAGGTGCAGCACAGGATATGCCAGCAGCAGCAGCTGCTGCTGTGGCCCCATGTGCCCCACCCCCACCAACAGAGCCTGCTGCACCACCCACAGTTGTGGCTTCTGCTGACAGCAACGCCATCAGCAGCAAGGTGCCTGCAGCACCAGTGCCAACAGCAACAGCTGCTGTGGTGAAAAGCAGCTTCCTGCCCCCTGCTGTGGTGACAAACTTGGGGCACTACTTTGGGCTGGCAGTGCAAGCCTACACATACCCGGTACGCCTTATCATCAGCCACAAGTTCAGCTGTTTATCTTTCCTCTGTATTGTGCTGCACAATCAATGGTGCACAAGGAGTCATGTAGCAGGATGAGGTAAAGATCAGCCATCATCCCCTGGAGTCACTTACATCACAACAGCCAAGGAATAGCAGGCATATGGATGCACTTGCGCTGCTCCAGTTTGCAGGCATGCTCCACATCTCTTTTCCACCTTTTGTTGATCTGTTGGTGCATCCTGTCCTGCTCTGACCTGTGTCCTGCATGCAGGTGTACTATGCAGCAGGCGCAACCGTGGGGGTGGCGTCAGCAGTGGCTACTGAAGTGACGCGCAACGTGCCCATGCTGTTCAGGAAGACCAAGTAAAGCAGATGGCACGCGGATTGCTGCTCTGGTTTGAGAAGTACCAAGTACAGCAGATAACATGCTCGACTGCTGCTCTCGCCTCGCCTCTAAGAGCGGCACGTTCGACACATTACCTGGGATGGATGTTGAGGGTGCTAGTGCAGCAGCTCCTGGCTGTGTCTGCATAATATTCTGCAAGCTCTGCTGTGAATGATGAGGTGTGTGTGCTGGAGACGTTCTGTTGCAGCAGCTAGAGACACACAAGCACTGCTGTTGGAAGAGGGCAGGCAAGTGGTTGGGGTATACTAGACTATGTACCCTGCAGTTGGGGCAGATCTCAAGGAGTTACTGTTGTGTGTGGGTACTGACTAGTAATGGGGTAGATGCCTAGACTTGTGTATACCGGACGATCTGTGTATAGCTAGTGTATGTGCCCTGATTGTGCATGTAACGCCTTGCGCAACTGCCGCAGCTGGAACGCTCGCGGCTGCCGCTGGCGCTGTGCTGTGACGCACATGTGTGTTATGTTTGTGTGAGTTGTGTGACGCCTTTGCTGCGTGTGATTATGGGCGGTGTGGCACCCGCCTTTGTTTTTAGCAGTTGTTAGAGGTGCCTGCTTTTTACGGTTTGCATCTGCATGGCTGCAACAGCCACATGTGCTATGAAGGTCGCTGCGACGCTGACTGTTCAGATGCTTACTATTATTGTTACTACGATTTCAGTACGATCAGCATGCGGTGCGCCGGTCTGTCATATGTACACAGGCTACAGTGCTGCTGCTGATTCCACACATCCAAGGGCGTATGGCAGCAGTTGCCAGCAGTGCTATGTTAAGGTACACAATGGGACAGTTGATAGCGCACATCTCGGCTGCCTGTAAATGGCAGGCTGTACTTGCTGCTGCAAGCAGATGATGCATCAATCCAGCTTTGCGCCTGGTTCCTTACGATATAGGTTCTGCATTGTCGTCCTGAGCCCTTCGAGGCACAGCACCGCCGCTTAGACCTCTTGCTTTGGTTGTTTCACATGCTCAACTTTGATTGAAGGGGGTTTGCTTTGGTTGCAACTGCTCAATGGCTTGCTGTTGTAACAGGGTGGAGCGCGCCTGGGTTTGGTGCCAAGTGGCCCGCTTGCACAGCACTGGTGGATCATACAGCCTGTGTTGGAGTTGACTGCGTGGTTTGCTGCCAGCAAAGCTTGCAACGTAACGAGTACCATGAACCCCTTTTTGAGGGGTTGCGCCTGTTGCCCTTGCCCCAGATTGTTGTTGAGGGGTTGCGCATGTTTGCCCTTGCTCCAGATTGTTAATAGTTAACGTTGATTCTGTCATTGGCATTGATATTGGGCACTGCTCATCATCATCATCATCATCATGTTACCCATTAAGCCATAGCATCAACGCCATCGGCCCCGCGCCCCTCAGGAGCGGAAGAAAGAGGGAGCACTGCTCCATTGTGTTTGCAATTATTACGCACATCCCAAGCTTGGACAAGATACTCAGCAATGCTCCTAGATATCACTCGGCGCACCCCCCTACTACCCCAAATATCATCAGAAACAAAACGCAACAACTTGGTGGATGCATCAGTCAACGACAACACATTGCGCAATTTTTCAGCGCCGCCAGCAACATCACGCAAAACAGACCGAATTTCATCAAGCATAGTATCCCTCTGAGCAGAAGTAGCGGGACAATCAAACATCAGATGTGACAAAGGCTCAACACCCTGACCACAAGCAGGACATGCTGTGTTAGAATCAGCTCTGCTGCCACCATAACGACTGGTACGCTCATGCACACAAAGACAGCCCATTCGAACACGCATCAGCAACTCAATACCAC